>MU376223.1:156395-216446 GCA_022495205.1 Hypoxylon sp. FL1150 | reverse complement strand
AATAAAATAATTTTTTTAAATTAAAATAATTTATAATAAATTAATATATTAAAAATTAATTAATAATTAATTTTAATATATTTATTTATTAAGAACTTAATTAAAATTATTAATTAATTAAAATTATTAATAAATATTAATTTATAAATTAAAAAAAAAACGATTTTTTAATAAATAAAATAAAATATAAATAATAATTAATAAAATATTTATAAAATTAAAATTATTTAAATAATCCTTAGGCGAATTATAATTAATTTATAAATAGAAAAAAGAATTTATTATTTTTCTTATAGTAAAATATTTAATTATAATTTAAAGGGTTTTCAGATATAAATATGCTAATTCTTTTTGTCACCGACCTCGCCAGGTAAGCATCGAAGCCGACGCTCGCTCCGATCATGGCACGGGCCCGGATCGGGTCTTTGAGCTGTCTAGCCAATAGTGTCTTAGCAATGTGGGATAATCACGCTATAATCTTGGGTGCTTTGTCAGCTCATCCCACAACCTTAGACCCCCATGTGGCATGGGCTGCTGCATGGCAGCATGGGCATATCTGCATAGTAAGGCCTATGTGACCTTGCCTGGTCCCCTGTTAACTGCAAGGGAGAAAGGAGAACAAATATTTTATTTTCCGATTCATCGCGGTAATCGGTAGGAAGTTTCAACACCACAGTTCGCGATCGTTGAACATTGAGCGAAGCATGGCGGCGGTAGAGAAGCAAGTCTCGCCCGAGACAGGGAGCGAAAAGATGCAGGAAACGCCGAAGCCGTCGAGTCTCCGAGATGCTGCTCCGACCGCCGCCCGTGGCGAAGAGCATCACGAATTATCGACGCTCGAAAGGATGAAGACAAATTTTGGGGACCGCCCAGAGTGCTTCAAGAATACATTTCAAGAGATCTCATTCGTGTTCCAGGCCACTGTCGCAACCGCCACGACCTCATTTTTAACAGGTGTCGGAGTGATCATAACTGTTCCCATTTCGCAGGACCTGGGCATGACGCAGGGCCAGATCGCATGGATCACTGCCTCGACATCGTACGCGAACACCATTTTCTGCGTGGCTTTTTCTTTTCTTTTGCGGTTATACGTTACTAACATATTACATTAGACTTGTAGCTGGCGCGTTTCAGCTAGCCCTCGGGCAACTTGCAGACTTGCTGGGTCGAAAGGCTATGTTCATAACGGGCATGGCGACGTTCAGTGCATTCGCGTTGCTAGTGGCCTTTTCACAGAACCCCTTTTGGTTGCTCATCGTCTGCGGCATCCTGGGTGGATGTTCCGCCATGGTCGTGCCGCCGGCCATTGGGGTGCTAGGTGCCGCCTATACAACGCCATCAAAACGGAAGAACATGGCATTTTCGGCGTTTAACGCAGGCAACCCGTTAGGTTTCGTATTCGGCATCATTTTGTGCGGCATTGCCACACAGCTTTCTAGCTGGAGAGCGGCCTTCATCGTGCTCTGCATCATTTGGGCTGTTTTCACAGTCCACGCAATTTGGGCGGTTCCAAGTGTCGAGAATTTTGATCGGGCGCCCCTTAGGAAGCGCTTGGGGAAACTGAAGGAATTTGACTACGTTGGTACTATCCTTACCGTCTTTGGTACGGGTATGTTTACAGCGGGTTTAACGTGAGTTCTCATTGAATCTTCTCGATTTTGAAGAAGTTACTGACAAGCCTAGGCTGGGACCTGAAGATGGTTGGGCAAAAGCACATGTCATAGCACTGATCGTTGTCGGCGTCGCCTTGCTTATCCTCTTTGTTGTGTGGGAGAAAATATTCCCTACCCCTCTGATGCCTCTGCACATCTGGAAAGACCGAAATTTTAGTCTTGTAAGTCACGAGCCTTAAGACGCTTATCTCACTAAGAGGCTAACCGCCTTAGATTATTGGTGTTGTCCTTCTTGGTATGATGAGCTTCACATCCGATAGCTTCTGGATGGCCTTCTTCCTGCAAGAAATCAAGCAGTTTTCCACCCTTATGGTCGCAGTGCATCTTCTTCCGATGGCCATCGCAGGGCTGCTATGGAATATTGTTGCCGGCCATATCTTGCACCGCGTCAATAATACGGTAATTATGATCGGTGGCTCTGTGTGCTATCTTGCCGCGAGTTTACTACTGTCGTTCATGAGGACAGATACCAGCTACTGGGCCATGATGTTCCCTGCGCTGATTTTGAACGATGCCGGTGCAGATTTCCAGTTCAACGTTGCCAATGTAAGCCCCCTTTTCTAGGTTTCGAGTTGATAGGTTTTCAAACCTAACATTCATTAGATGTACGTGATGCAGTCGCTGCCCAAGCACCAGCAGTCCCTGGCGGGCGGCATCTTTAATATGGTCATCCGATTGTCCAACACTGCCGTCATGGGAATTTCGACGGCGGTATTTAGCTCGGTGGAATTGACAGCAGAGGGTATGGCGGATCCTATGGTCAAATTCACCAGGACGTTCCAGGTGTCGGTTGCCCTCGCTGCAGTGGCTTTGCTGTTGTCGGTCTTCATCCGGTTGGGAACGCAGGGTAACCACCCGAAAGAGGAGGGGCAGGAGGAGGATAATAGCCGGTCCGAGAACTCGACAGTCGTGGGCGCCAGCACAGGTGGGATCGAGTTAGATGAGAAGAAGGCATAATAAAGTGTAGTTACCTCTAGCAATAGCGATAATATCAAAAGCTAAACCGCCTTTATGAACTTAGATAATCGGTACTGCGAAGTTGTTAGGCCCACAGCGTCGACGAGACGGAGTCAGTCTTGGAATTCCTGCCATTTGACCATCCTGTCCTTCAAGTCTAGTATCTCTCCATCGACGGCGAACGTGCCGTCGCCGCGATGATGAAACATCTTGCCGCCCTCGCCCGGCTTTTTATTTGGGTTGATCCACGCCTTCACGGGCTTGAGGACCCACATCGAATATTTGCTGACCATCTTGGTGTCCTCGACCACACATTCGATGTTGGCGATGACGTCGCTACCACCAACCAATGGCGCCTTGACCTTCGCGGCCGGCACCGCCTCCAATCCGAAGCGCTGCCACTTGCTAGCCTCATCGTCATCGCCATCCTCATTATCATTATCACCATCGTCGGCGGAACAGTTTCCAACGTCGACGACCACGGGAGCCATTTCAACCGACGGCACGGCTAGCACGCACTCGCGCTGCTTTTTGAGCGCAGCAAACGAGGCATCCCAGGGCCCGAGGCAGATGCCGATAAGGGGCGGCGATTCGTGCTGCATCACCATGTGGAAGCCGATGGTCATGACATTATGCGTCCCGTCTGCCAGCGAGCCCGTGGTGACCAATAGCACGGGCCCAGGCTCGACGATGCGATAGACTTTGGATGGCGGGTACGGCTCGAAGCCGTGGTGGAGGTTCTGCCGCTGCGGCGACTTCTCTGCCTTCTGCTGTTTGGAGGTTGGTGCGGAGGAAGAAGCTTCGCCTTGCTCTTCTTGTTCTGGTTCTGCTTCCTCTTCTTGTTGGATCTTTCGCTTCCGACCCATGGCGTATTGAGGATGGGTATGTCAGATAGATAGATAGCCTACGAAAACATTAGGTGCCTGTTACTAGGTGCATGCGCATCCGCCTTAGCTGTGTCGGCGCCGGCGAATGGAGATGTTGTGCTTCAATCTGGAAGATGGCAGGTTTAGTCCGCAATGGCCGATTCCGAGTGGTTCGTATGTACGCGATCGACAGGGAAACGGCCCGAAGTCGGACGATGTAGCCTTTTCTTTGTTCAGCTCAGTATATGCATGTGATGACTTGTTGTTGACATAAGGCCCTGTGCGCCCTTTCTGTCACCTGCCATGATTAGAACCACCACGAAAGCGAGGGCATCTGTAGAAGTATCGGGCATAGTGCGTAGGCTTTGGTGGGTTATAGTAGCTTTTGGGTGGTTACAATGACGAGGGAGCTCTAATTGTATTACCTACCACAACTACAAACATGCATATGGTACCTAGGAACAGCAGGGATGTCCAAGAATACAGTGCCAAAACCTAGGTCTTCTCGCTCTACACTGTAGATGATACTTGGGCAGTTCTTTTGCTCTTCCCTTACACTCTGCACTCTGGCCGTGTGACTCAGCGCAGGTAGCTCGTGTCTTCGCCTTGGCGCTTATATCCTCAAATCGTATTTATAGAGCTGTCTTATTTGTAGCCTTCGAACCGCCTAACCTTCTTGCTCTTCCGAATACGCTCAGCAACGTCGCATCATTGCTTATTGGGTATCTTGGTGGTCCAGCGTTGAACCTATCCCACACCCAGCAAAATCAACCATGGCGTCCAAACATGCTTGGAAGATAGAGGTCAGCCTCTAGCCCAACGATTCACTTACTACTCATACTCCATGGCTGATATCTCGTCGACTATATAGCTCGTACCTTGGGATCACATGAGCCCGGAACATGTACAGAGAATGTACGACCAACGTGTCGCCTGTGGCTGGAGAGAGAAGGAGGTGCCCTTGGTGAGCATATGCCCCCCCTGACGCCCCCTTGGGCTAGTGGACTCATGTAACTTTCACGTTCTAGAATGTCTCGAGAACATTCGAGAATTATTCAGATGATATTCCTAACAGCGACGATATAGTGGGTAGAAGCGGCTAAGAGAGGTGGAAAGGGATTCTACTGGGCTGTGAGTTTCGAGCTTACATCACGATATGTCACCGGCAGCTGATGGGATTAGCTCCTTTCGGACGCCGTGCCAGACCGTGAGAAGCTGCTAGAGAAGCATATTGAGACGTATCCAAAGGTAGAGGTATAATCATCTGTCATATACGGAGTAAGCTAAAGAAATGCGCAAAAGGAGGCGGCCCCATTAAGGGACACGGCAGCAGAGATTCGGTTAGTTCCGCGGCAGCCAACCAACGCCGAGTTCGTCCCCATTGGCCACGTAGCCGTCGACATCCACGAACCCGAGGAGGATGCGAAATTGGAGTTGCCGCCTACGGGGACGGTCTGGATCCACCAGCTGTACATATCACGGGCATTGCATCGAGGTGGATTCGGCGCCGGAACTATGGCCAAGATCGAGACGCTGGCCACGCAGACCCCAATGAACGCGAAAATCATGGCCCTAGACACCATATCCAAGGAGATGCAGACGGTTCCCGCTTTTCGGGATGTCCTCTACGGAAAGGGGGAAGGACGCATTCCTCTTCCAGCGGTAAGTTGTGGCGCCATTACTAAGTCTTCTGCAGCATTTGCTTAACGCCGCGGACGTAGATCTCCAATGAAGACTGGTATACCGGGCTAGGATATACTGCATTTAAGCGGGAAAAGAATGCATTTACGTCAGAACCGAAACAAGGACTCAGTGTATCCAGTGAGTCTACCTTGAAGCTTCTTCTTTCTTTGCCTGGCAAAAGATACTACCCCTTTCCTCAAACTGGTGTCCGCAGGTTAGAGGTAACAACGTAGAGTTACACGTTATGCCCCTCCAATATTACACAACTACTAATGTTGGATACTGCAGTCGACATTGTCTATATGAAAAAGGCGATTGTATGAGAGTAGGTGAGGTACTATGCTCTCTAGCCTTTTCCCTTCTGTACGTACGTACCTAGGTGGAAAATAGCATCCTTTACTGCCTGGTTTAGATTATACCTTCACCTTCAGTCGTCTCTCTGCGCCTTCATTGACATTATCATCCTCTTCTTCTTCTCCCTCTTCCTCTCCCCATTCTTCTTCTCTCCCCCTACCTATCTTGGCAGGTAGGGTTAGCCTCACAATGGATTGATTGGACTCGAACCATGGGGGCTGGGAGAAGAAACTCCACCAATGCTGCTAACTCCGTTCTCGCATCGCATCTACATAGAAGGGAAGCAGAGGAGTGGAGTGTCTGGTGTAGTGAAGGGCGATGAGAGGTTCATAAGAGGCGACGTAAATTCCCTCTGCGCAACCCTCTTATAGGAAGTCTATATGTGGCCCAATATCCTTGAAGACTTAGACGCGCGCCGGGTAGGATTGCATCGGGAAGAATCGTTTGCTTTCGTTGCGAATAGAAAGATAGCCGCACCGTGTGGTCTGAGTGGTCAAACGAGAAGCGATGGCTTCTTAGGTAGCAGCTCATGCAAGACAAGTCATCTAGTATATCAAAGGCGGCATGTCATAGAACGTGGCCGAGTGAGGCGACCTCTTAGACGATGGAGGTTTGGGGTAGTTGGGGAAAGGAAGACGTCGTGGGGGGTAGGGGGGACGAAGGGGCTTGAAGTACCTACATATGTAGGTACCTAGGATAGTTGAAGATGGCTCGAGGGGCATCTACAAGGATGCACAGATGCAGGCCCCACTATACATACACACGAACTAATCCCTACTAGGAAACCTACAGTGGTTTAAAGTAACATTACAGCGACCTCCAGTTGGCAGGGATGGAAACAAGACGCGAAAAGTCGCTGGGACGTGCTGGACGTGCTGGACGTGCAGCAAAAAATCGTGAGGCTTCTCGCCATCCGAATTCTTCTCCCACAATCCCCCGCCCGTCAATTCGTCCACCACCTCCATTGGACCATCGTCGGCCCTCCTGCACCTGGTTCATTTCGACGCTTCGCAGCTACTCGCTGCCACCCAACCTCGTCGTCGCATTGGGCACGGGATGGCACTATAATACATAATAGTACGGCGTTGCCTCCTTACCTCTCGTCCACCCGTTTCCTGTTTCGTCTGCCATCCGCGGTCGAACACGTCGAGATTGGACCACGCCTACGTCGCAGCTATTTGCACGCGTAACGATAGTGACAATAGCAGACGAAGCTTATGTAGAGTAAACAAAGGGTTTATGTGTCTCTCTTTCCGAAACATTTCCAATTCAGTCCCGTTCAGATGCCGCCAGCCAGCCAGTTCCTCAAGCATTCGAAGACCAAAATGCAGGCTTGGGTCACTAGCAACGGGCTAGGTTCTAACCAGGCCCCTCCCGCCACAGGACCGGCACCGGGACATGACGGACGCGGTCAGACGAATATTCTCCAGCGCCACGTCTATCTGCCACAGTCACCAACACAGCAACCTCAGACTACGCAGGCAACACAGAACTCGCCCCCACGATCACGCGCACCCATCATCAATGCTAATTCCAACCGGACTACCACCGCCGCCGCAGCACGTCTTCCCGTTCCGACCGGCCGCACTAGTCATGCCCGAGACGCGTCACTAAATATGTCACGAGCTGGGGGGGTCTCTTCCGAACCTATTCCACCTTCGAGAAGACATGGGCCTTTTTGGGATGGGTCGACTGCAGACGGCTCCATGTTTAGCGAAACCGCTAGTAACGGTGACGCGAGCACGGCTGTCACGTCCATGTATCGAGTGCCGTTTCGACAGCCTACCTACCAGAGAGGAGAAACCCCACGTCCTCGCATTCCCATGAAGCTGCAGCAGGAAAACCACGCACCACCGGCTCAAAATCCTATCTTTCTAGCAGGTACGAACGGTATGATAGACCTGGCAGGTGGACCGCTTACTAGGAGTGCCTCGACACCGGATACTAGGAAACAACTCAACCGCCTCAAGGGTATCTCCTCCCCTGAGCCTGACCTCGACCAAGAGTCGGAAGACGGAGCATACCACACGAGCCCGGAAAAGACCCCTTCTGCCAAGCGGCTTCATCACGCGAAACCTCTACCTATGCATACTTTACCTTCGCATACTAACCGCCGTGGTTCCTTCTCTGAAAGAGTTACTTATCCTAATGCTTACCCTCAGGGAGAGAACATCGTATCCTCCCCCCAAGCTGAAGCTTATCAAAGTTCCCACAACGGCTTCGACGAAGCGCAGCTAGGACGTCCCACTCATTTAAGAGTGAAGACACAGCAGGAAACACAGCCACACCGCTCCACTATCTTTGCTGACACGGATACTCCTATGGCCAGCCATCACGACGAGTCGGATCGTGAGAGCGTTGAGCCAGAACCTACGCCAAAGCCGGTTGCGAAACCTAAGCCCCAGGTTAGTCGGAAACTCTTCTCTAAGAGTAGTAAGGGTGGACCACCTGGACTCGAGGAAAGTGCAATGCCTCGTCCATTGGCAGAAAAGAAGACAGGTTCGAAGAAACGTTCACTCGACCAGGATTATGACGATGGCGCTTTGGCAACGATGGACTATGCGGAACTGAGAAACGAAGCATTTGATTTCGACCCGGCCCGAGAGGAAGCGCAGTCGGCGATAGGACCGCCTCGAGGAACCTTACCTGAAAAGCTCTACCATTTCCTAGACAAGGACCAAGCCAGCCAACTCGAGTTCTTCTCAAAGATGCCTGTTAGAGACTGGGAGGCTTCGGGCGACTGGTTTCTCGAGAGGTTTGGAGAGATCATGCAGCGATTCAAGGACGCACGGCAATCGAAGCGAGCCATTGTTGAGGGCTTCGAGAACGAAATTGCCGAGCGAGGCGACGCTGTCCGCAACAAGATTCAAGGGATTGACAAGACGCTTACCGAGTTCAGGCGCGAAGGCGAAGGTATGATGCTAGGGAAAGACTTTGAGTAAGACAGATGAAGACACAGTCCGCATTACAGGGCCTGAGGACTAAAAAAAGGATCTTAAGTGGCGGGCGTGTGTGGATCTCGGTCTTCATGAGAAGTTTACGACGGTGTATCAATTTGGGACAATTGGGCTTGCTACGACTATTATGCATAAGCTGGAGCTGGTGGCGTTTGCTTTACTAGATCAGTCCCTATTTTGGACGAGAAATAATGGCACTGGACTGCGATGTCGAGGAGGTTAACTGGTAAGATACCCGCTTGCTCACACGTATCAGATGACGATTGTCTGCTTAACTTTCCTGTCTTTACCGACAATCAACCTCAACTGACATTTTGGCTTGTCAGTGAACAGCCCGTTTCTCATCTTGTCGGAAAATAATTCATAGGCCGGGTAATAAGCATCGACAAACTTGACGACCTGCTCGTTTGTCATACCCGTGCCTCTCTGCCGTCGCAGCATCGCCTCCTGCTCTAACCTCCAATCGTATACCCATTCAGCATCCTGGGCGTCGATGTGGATGAAGGCATCAAACGTGTCCGTGATGACGTCGTAGTCTCGAAGACGGTCATTGATGAAGTTTAGGTGCTCCACGGTGTGATGGCGCAACGTTCGGCTTGGTCCATTCCACTTCAGGGACACGTCTGTGGGGCTCAAGCTGCGGAAGCCAACACACCAACCTTCGAAGATGACTACCTGGACTTTCGGCTGGCCAGGGCCGTTGACCGTTTCCCATTGCGATTCCGGGACCCTGTCGCCTTGGCCCGAGAACGCCGACTTATCATATTGCGGTACCTTGACCGGCTGTCCCTCGCACAAAGCCGTGAAGAAATCCCGAGCTAGGTTCATGTCATGGGTGCCTACATAACTAGTATATTAGGAACTAATAAAAACAACATGATTACCATATATGAATATGCTCGTCCTACCTGGCTCGCCTCGGACCTGGACTAGCAGGTTATCCGGATGTGATTCTGCGAGTGTCCTCTGGTCCTTATGTCGCAGGTAGAAATCATCAATGCTGCAGACTAGCGTCTGCAGGCCCTCGTCGTCTCGTAATTTCAAGGACAGAGCCTGTACCAAGGTGGTCTTGCCGGCGCCCTGCACGCCGTTGAGGCCGATGACGAAGGGCCGGGCGGGGTTCGAGGCGCTGTAGTCTTTGTAGCGCTCGAGGATGAACGGTATGCATATGGGGCTCTTATCGTCGATTATTCCCGCGGCCGACGACATCGTTCTCGTCTCTGCCGGCTGGGGGCTGCTGCGTCTGTTCTGTCTTGTGATCGGCCTGGGATGCGGCTGCAGGTACAGGTACAGGTACAGGTACAGGTACACGACGGGTTCGGCCTTTCGCCAGTTACTGCTACCCCAAACCGCGTTACGAGGTACCAGTCTACCCGACTTCCACTGCCTACACACCTGTTTCATCGGCCTAAAAAGCTTGTGGGGATGGGGAAATGCGGGGAGAGTTCAAGACGCTAACAGAAGCTCGCGAGTTTCAATTCAGTTGAGCAATCTTTGACTCATCGTGTGACATGAGCTTTCTGCTTATTAGGTACCATCCCTTAGGTATATTGCCCCTCAGCTAAAGAACTATGGCGGTAAGACTATGATAGTGAAATGATTCCCGAAGCACGATGGAATGGTTCTTCTAAGCGACCTGATTCAACCCCCTATAAGGAAGAAGTAAACGAAGAAGATATGGGGGTAGAAGACCTCAAGCATTGGCCCTTTTTCTAACCATCCCATACGTACCTCCATCACTGTTGCTGCGATACCTTAGGTATGTAGGTACCTAATGTAAGATGAAGTAAAGCTCATTCATCTACTTCGGCTCTTTGCATGTCACTTAAGTCGGTCGATTGGCTCTGGCCCGGACGCCCTAACGCCGCAATTAACTCAATGGCTGACAACTCCACACTTCTCACAATCACAATACAACATTATCCCTAAACTTCCAAAGGGTATGAGGAAAAGAGTAAGCTTAAAACAAATCAAGGCGAAGATATCCACGTGATAATGTTCTATGTCAGAAACACTTGGGTAAGCGTACGCATGACCTCATATTCAGAGAGTCAGGTCTCGACATGTGAACGCACAGCCAAAGAATAATGTACTATGTAGCCCCGAGGCCTGACCATACCCAATCCAGTATAGCGAGCGTGTCTTGTCCCGGTCCACGCGAACTCCGGTGCCCTGTCGTACTGTCTGCTGTCTTGAACCAATATGCCTGCCACCAGCCATTTCTGGGGCCCCTCGGCATTCCTGGCAGCTCTGGCTGAGCTGCCTCGGCTGAATAGCCGGACAACAGATGCGGCACGTTGAAGAAGCTTCCCTTTATTATCACACTTTCATCTCCCCGTAGTAGCCCGGCTTCTTTTTGTTCTTCGGAGTAATTATTCTTTTTTATCTGCCCAATCGTGTATCGCCTCAGAGGTTATCTCCCTACATAACCAATACTACATTACCTATCTCTCGTCTCTTTCCTCTTGATACCCTCCGACTCCGAATCCCCAACCCTCGAAGCTTCGACACGATGGCAGGTGAATTGCGATTCGACGACCAGGTCGTCGTCGTCACAGGCGCTGGTGGTGGTCTAGGCAAAGCATATGCTCTCTTCTTTGCGTCAAGAGGAGCTAAGGTTGTCGTAAATGACCTCGGTGGCTCATTTAAGGGTGAGGGTAACTCGACAAAGGTGAGGCAAAGACACGGAGTCCCCGCAGCACTCCAATTGCGCCTTTGAGAATATCCTGCTAACGCATATGTGCGACACATAGGCTGCCGATGTAGTAGTCGACGAGATCAAAGCCGCCGGTGGCCAGGCCGTCGCCAACTACGACAGCGTCGAGAATGGCGAGAAGATCATCGAGACGGCCATCAAGGCCTTCGGCCGAATCGACGTCCTCCTCAACAACGCCGGCATCCTGCGAGACGTCAGCTTCAAGAACATGTCGGACCAGGACTGGGACCTGGTCATGAAGGTCCACGTCAGGGGCTCCTACAAGTGCGCGCGCGCCGCCTGGCCCTACTTCCGCAAGCAGAAATACGGCCGCGTCATCAACACCGCATCGGCCGCCGGCCTGTTCGGCAGCTTCGGCCAGGCCAACTACTCCGCGGCCAAGCTCGCCATGGTCGGCTTCACCGAGACGCTGGCGAAGGAGGGCATTAAGTACAACATCATCGCAAATGCGATCGCACCTATCGCCGCGAGTCGCATGACCGAGACCGTCATGCCTCCGGACGTCCTGGAAAACCTGAAGCCCGACTGGGTCGTTCCGCTCGTCGCCGTTTTGGTTCACAAGAACAACACCAGCGAGACCGGCGGCATTTTCGAGGTCGGTGGTGGCCACGTCGCTAAGCTGAGGTGGGAGAGATCAAGCGGTCTTCTTTTGAAGGCTGATAACACCTACACGCCGGGCGCCATTCTGAAGAAGTGGGACAAGGTCCTCGACTTCTCAAGCCCCCAGTACCCAACCGGCCCTAACGACTTCATGTCGCTTCTCGAGGAATCGCAGAAGATGGGTCCGAATGAGCAGGGAGAGAAGCTAGATTTCACCGGCCGCGTAGTTCTAGTCACGGGCGGTGGCGCTGGTATCGGACGGGCCTACTGTCTAGCATTCGCTAAGCACGGTGCATCCGTTGTTGTGAACGACTTAGTCGACCCTGACACTGTTGTTGGTGAGATCAAGAAGTTGGGCGGCAAGGCAGTTGGTGTCAAGGCTTCCTCCGAAGAGGGCGAGAAGGTCGTGAAGGCCGCCATTGACGCTTTTGGCCGAATCGACATCGTCATTAACAATGCTGGTATCCTACGAGATAAGGCATTCGCCAACATGGACGATAACCTCTGGGAGCCTGTCCTCAACGTCCATCTCCGAAGCACGTACAAGATCACCAAGGCGGCCTGGCCTTACTTCCTAAAGCAAAAGTATGGCCGTATTGTAAACACCACGTCGACCAGCGGTATCTACGGTAACTTTGGACAAGCCAACTACGCCGCGGCGGTAAGTGAAGATGAGACCAAGATAAAGATTGTATCTAACGATAAACTACAGAAAGCTGGTATCCTCGGTTTCTCCCGCACGATAGCTCTTGAAGGTGCCAAGTACAACATCTACTGCAACACCATCGCCCCGAATGCCGGTACGGCCATGACCCGCACCATCCTACCAGAAGAGCTAGTGCAGGCCTTCAAGCCCGACTACATTGCTCCTCTCGTCCTCGCTCTATGCAGTGATAAGGTGCCCAAGAACCCCACGGGTTACCTGTACGAAGTAGGAAGCGGTTGGTGCGGCCGGACGAGATGGCAGCGGTCGGGAGGTGCCGGCTTCCCCGTAGACGTCAAGCTGGTTCCGGAAGAGGTCGCCAAGAACTGGGCCAAGATCGTCGACTTCGACGACGGCCGAGCGGACCACCCCGAGAAGGCCCAGGACTCGGTCGGAAAGGTGATGGCCAACATGGAGAACAAGCGAGGGGCATCCAAGGTATGATGAGCTTACCCTTTTTTTCCTTGCTTGATGCCCCCCCATCTCGTGTGTGGGCTATCCTGTGTATATATATACAATGTTTTATCTAGTCTAGCATATGAATGAGAAACATCGACGTTAACATATCCACTTTTTTTTCTCCTGTTACAGAAGAGCGCCGAGGGTAACCAGTACCTCGAGGCCCAGAAGAAGGCGCTAGCGGCCAAGTCGCCCGAGACGGAGTTCGCGTACACGGACCGCGACAGCATGCTCTACAACCTGGGCGTGGGTGCCAAGCGCACCGAGCTCAAATACGTGTTCGAGGGCGCCGAGGACTTCCAGGTGCTTCCGACGTTCGGCGTGATCCCGCAGTTCGACGCCAGCATGCCTTTTGCCTTCGACGAGGTGGTGCCCAACTTCTCGCCCATGATGCTGCTGCACGGCGAGCAGTACCTCGAGGTGAAAAAGTACCCGATCCCGACGGCCGCCCGGACCAAGAACCTCGCCAAGCTCATCGAGGTCGTGGATAAGGGCAACGCGGCGGTGCTCAAGAGCGGCGTTACCACCGTGAACGCGGAGACGGGCGAGGAGCTCTTCTACAACGAGGCGACCGTGTTCCTCAGGGGCTGCGGCGGCTTCGGCGGCCAGAAGAGACCCGCGGATCGCGGGGCGGCTACCGCGGCGAATAAGCCCCCGAATAGACATCCTGATGTTGTTGTTGAGAGCCAAACGACCGAGGAGCAGGCTGCTGTTTATAGGTTGAGCGGTGACTATAAGTAAGTTATCATTTTCCTCCCATTCCTTTTTTTTATAAGCGAGGCGCGAAGAAAACGAAGAAAACGAAGAACACGAAGAAAACGAAGAAAACGAAGAAAAAGAAGAAGACAAAGAAGATGAAGGAGAAGAAATAGAGTATACCCAGGTGAACCCAAAAGCTAACCCACCGCGCCCAGCCCCCTACACATCGACCCGACCTTCGCCAAGATGGGCGGGTTCAAGGTGCCGATCCTGCACGGCCTGTGCTCGATGGGCGTGGCGGCCAAGGCTGTGTACGAGAAGTTCGGCCCTTACAAGAACATCAAGGTGCGCTTCGCGGGCACCGTGCTGCCCGGGCAGACCCTCGTCACCGAGATGTGGAAGGAGGGGCCCGCCAAGGTCGTCTTCCAGTCCAAGGTCAAGGAGACGGGAAAACTCGCCATCTCGGGGGCCGCGGCCGAGCTCGTCGGTGGCGGGAAGACGGGTGGGAAACTGTAAGGCGTGGGTGTAGAAGGGGGGAATTTTCAGGGGTAGGGAGGGGAGGGGTCTGGAACGATGGAGAAAGATTACGCGCCACCCGTGGTGGCGGATCGATTACGAAGCTCGGAATCGCATCGGTTTTGTTTTTCTTCTTTTTGCACGGTAAAATCAGGGCGTATCCGGATTTACCGGAAGAAGGGCTTTTTTCTATTACTGGATATGGGGAATTTTAACTTTGCCTAGGTACGTAAAGTGTAGGAGTGAGTTTTTGCGCATGAATCATGTTAAACCCCTTTTTTCCATTTTGTCTTCACCACACTCGTGTTCAGTATGTGATTTTTTACTTACTCTAATGTTGATGAGGAACTAGGTAGCCAATGCTTGATGTTGACTTGACACAGGTGAGTTCTCAATGTATACCTATGAACCGTGGAAACTGGCTTGCATCATTCATCTTAAGAGTCGATGGATGATTTCCGAAGCAAATGGATTTTGATTCTAGATATTTGATGCTTCATCCCGTTTAAATATTACTATTATATTACATCTCATATACAGGAGTAGATTCAAAATAGTAAATGTGTTACGCTGTCGTGATTGTCAGAGGCTCGCCGGCCAATGATGTCGTATTAGTGAATGTATGCGGTATTCTATATTACTTGAGGCTATAGCTCTGCAATAAGTAGTTGTCGCATGTACAATGCTGCCTTGATGATGGGCATAACACATGCGATCCTAATCCTGTCCTTCTTTAGTATACACCCCCATCGTATTTTGAGAAGAAGTAAAAAAACGCCGAATCCCAATGCGATACCCGTTTTGGTGTGAAGAGTCTGGCAGCCAGTGAAAACAAAAAGTGATAAAAGCGGCCGACGGGCGAAAACCAAGTTATGCTCCTTTTGCAGACCCTCAAAGAAACCCCACCAAAAACTCCATGCTTGTATCATGTCGAAATTCGTCACACGAATAATGTATCTATAACCAAGTCGCAGAACTCCTCAATGCTGGGCATTTTACCGCCCGGAAGCAACTGCCCCATGCCGCTATGTCCATGTCCATGACCAAAGCCGCCCCCGCCGTCTTCGAGATACGCCTTCTCGGCGTCGGACAGCTCTCTCTTTTCGCATTCTCTCCACCTTCGTTCAGCCTCCGCTTTCGCCTTCCGTAGTATCTCGTCGGTGTTCTCGGCCTCCCAGAGATTGCATTTATTGCATTCCTTGCATCGGCGTCCGTCGCCCTCGGGTCGGAAGTGCTGGCAGAAATGCTGGTATCCTTCGTTCGGCGTGCCGATGTCTTTGCGACAGACGTAGCACATCTTGTAGCCGCAGGGACAGGTCAACTTGTTGCACCCGGCCGTTTTCACAAACGACGTACTGCAACGTGGGCAGACCCGTTTGACCGCCATCGACATGGCTTGCTCCACCTGGGTACGCAGCGCGACGAGTGATGATTCGTGGCAGACGTGAATATCCACCCAGGCTTTCGAACACGACAGGCAAGAAGAACGCCCGCAAGACGGATTCTGGCAGGTAAATTTCAACCCGCGACGGCGACGCTGGTATCGGTCCAGCGCGGCTATGAAATGTCCGGATACGTAATCCCTAAACAGCCGGTTCAAGCAGAGGGTCGCGCAAGCCAGTGATATTATCATGAAAGGCAGAGTAAAGGGCGGCAACATAAAGCAGACAAAAGTAATGATAATGGTGGGAAGGTTGCTGGTGCGAAGCTTGGGCCGGCGCGCATGTGCTGGCATGTATAGATCGTCGATCTCGGCATAGCTGCAAAACGGGCACCGGATGAGAGGCAATCCGCTAGATATAAGGCCGTGCTCCGCCAGGCGTTGGTCGAGCCTTCGCATGATCTCGTCCCCCTTCTTCACGCTTCGCATAGCCCGGTGAATATGCTCGGACGATATGCAGCCTTTGCACTCTGCCGATGCGACGGCTGGACACCGAAGGCCGCCCGTTTCTGTCTCGATAGTACGTTGCCAACCCTGGCCGAAAACTGCCTCGGCGATGGAATGCTGTACACAGTGAAAGCAGATCATGTGGCCTTCCGTACCGCAGACGGTGATTTCCTCGAAAATAACATCCGCATAGCAGCAACTACACTCGTACGTTGATTCGACAGCTTCAGCCTCCTCAGTAAGCACTGAAACCGCTAAGGCGCGATCGCTCTCCTCCCTCGCAAGTTGTTCGCGTCGCTTGATTGGCATAATCAGTTCTTCAAATAGTTCCCTATCTAACTCGGGGCTGCCGGTTGCTTTCAAAGTTGGTATCTGAGTTCCATTGTCGGAGGTAGTCCATATAATAAGCGGGTGGGTCTCTGCCTCAGCAGAAGTGACTGTCTTACGGCGGAAGAATAAAGACGATATGGCGAACTTCCAAGACCTTGAAGAAAGATCCACGAGAGTCGGTCGGGCGTCTAGATAGGAGTAGTTGAACTCAGACAAAACGGCGTCGATGGAAGACCTGGAAAGACCTTTGAATTCCTGCATCGCTAGGACTCGTACTGCCTCCTTGTATTCCGCCGTTCGGAACGCATCGGCTCGCGATACTAGAGTGGTTGAGTCTGAGGTAGTATGCTCGCCGGCCCTCCGTCGACCCTTTACGAACTCCCCTGGATTTTTCAACAACTTGTCGGTAATGATAAACAGCCGCGACTCTTCCGAAAAGGAGGCGAGCATCTCCCTGAAGACTTCGATCTGTATGTCGGGAAATAGCCCGGCGAGCGACTCGAGATTCTGGTTGAGATCGAGAACATCTTGAGGCGGCTGATTGGCAGGCTGGAGCTGCGACTCGTCGGAAAGGTATTGGGGGGAGTGGTCGTGGGATCGCGCTCGGGATGGTGAGACTTCGGGAGGTTCTCTAGAGGATTTGGACTTGTTTGATCTAGAGGATGCATTCCGACCCGAGGAGGGACGTAGCAGACTTGAGAGAAACATTTCTTTATATCAGGTCAAATAACCTTGGCGGGCAAACCATCGTAGCCGCTAGTGTTGCTTGAGCGGTTTCTTCAAACTTCGAATGGACTACTAAGGGTCTTGCTGATATAAGTTTACGGGGTCGGGATGTTCGTATTAGTAGATGCTCGTAACACTCTCGTCGCACGAGTATGACTCCTGGGGTTCACACAGAGGGGCGAGGGATGGAAGAGAAATATTATAATGGGAGAGTGAATGACGTGAATTAAAGATGGCGATGGAGTCGCGTTGGAGGCAACTTGGAACTGAGGCAAGTGACTTTGTACACTAATACACTTGAACTCTTTACCTATGATTTCCAACGTTGGTGTACATTAGGTATGTACCTACCTCCAGGTGCATACCTAGTCTCGGACTCGAGTGGAGCTAAGACCTAATCGGGCTAGTACTCAGGTGTGGTATATAGATTATGCTTCCAAATGTTACAGACATACCAGTTCTCGGGAAAATCGAGGAGACAGACTCTAGGGCTCAATGGTCTAGTGGTAAGATTCGCGCTTCGGGATATCACCTAAATGCGCGAGACCCCGGGTTCGAATCCCGGTTGAGCCCATCTCACCCCTATTTTTTGCGAATTTCTTGCAATTTCCTTTTTCATGAGCTCCGACGCCACCTACAAACGATGTTCAAACCTACCTGGTTGACTAGCCGATGTCAAAGCACCAACCTAGCATTCTCCCTTTTTTTACCTTTTTTTTTTTTTTTTTTTTTCCAACAAATATTGACAGCGAAAATGATTCACTTATATTGACAAAATAGTGTCAAACCATCTACCGCCCGGCATCCGTCCATCCGTCCATTACACATAATCATCATTGCGAAGTTACCATAAAGATAGCGGGTTAATCATCAAATTAGAATCGAGAAAATACCTTCACTTCGTTTCGCTCTATTATATGCCCTCCCGTATACGAGTAAGCCTGTCAACGACTGCGTCTGAGCTGCCGTCGAACTTATGTATTGCTATTCTTGCTATTCCTACTATTCCTGCCATTAATTAGGTGATTATAATGTAAGATTTAAACCGTTGTAATTCCGTAGAGGCCACTGTAGCCCACTAGAGTCTACGCACTGTCACTAGTACTTTTGTATGTATGTGAATCCTTTCACCCTTATTAAACCTAACATTTCTTTTATCTATAATATCAGAAAGGACCCAAGATACAAAGTACATACCAGCGATGTAAATGTATCTTCCACCCTCAAAAGGGGTGTTGAACACCCTATATATAGGACATCATATATTTATATTGAGCCCAATCCAGCACTGGTTCTGTCGTCACCGTAATGAAAAGACCTACACATGGCAATCTCCCCTGGAACAGTTGGCGCTTGAAACCCAAGTAAAACTATTGATAATTATTCAACCTCTTGCCGAGCCCCTTTTCAAATCATCCAGCCAAACCGGACCAGTCATCCACAAGTGATACTCAATTGTGAGCGGGTAGGAGCCAACCCTTTCCTGCCGTCGCCATAGATTCGAATAGCTTCGTGGAGAACATCTGGAGGATAGTCGAAGGTCGTCATGTTTTTGAGTTTGAACTGGTTCTTCTCTCAATAATCGGCTACTGTCTTCAGCTATGCGTAGACCATCCCTAACCACCAACGATACCCACAAGCATGCCCCCTAGCACCGCAAGAATAGCAAGAAGAGTATGGAGTGCGAATAAGTCGGTTTTCTTATAATACACTGTATCTGATACCTCCTGTACCTTACATCAGGCCCGATATCTTCCACAGCCAGATAACTTTACAAAGTCAACGTCGATTTCTTTATAATTAGTATCATCTAATAGACTTCTCAATTGCAAGTCTAATAAGCTAGGTTGCACCAGTCTCCCAGCCGTGGCTGGATAATTACCAGAAGCCGGCTGTTCGAAATGACCACTTGACTGTCAATCGCCGACACCGGGTACAATAAATTACGTTGTAGCTTCCAGGCCGGAACTGATGATATCTGCTTGAATAGTAATTCGCACAGAAATCGAGAAAATAGAGATAAGACATCATTAGGAAGCTAGGAACTACTAGAATTGATTGAGACAGCTTGCACTTTCAAGATAGTTTTATCAATTGATACGTGCTGGCAATCACTTCGTTAGAAATTGATGTTTTCGTGTACGAAGTATACCGGTGTGGATTGCAAATTTCATAACACAGATGTTCCTTACGAATAATTTCATTATTTGATTTATGAAGTATTCCACTATTTGATATATGAACCATTTCGTTGTTTATTTTATACGTATATCAATATTTATTTCTCACATTATAATATCTGGCAAAGTAATCGCCAAAGATTTTCTATGTCTGAGAATGCTACACGGTCGACAGGTGGTAGAAGCGGGCGTCGATGTCGATAGCTGGCAAAATGCCGCTAGTGGTAGGCCATATTTCGCTAGAAACGCTTGAGTTTAGTTTCGCTTTACATACACTAAGAGGACAAATTTGTCCGTTAGCTCGGATTTCCTTACACATAATTTAAATATAATAATAATAATAATAATTATTCGAATTATAATTACAAGCCTAAATTATATTCATTTTAAATTAATTTAATTATAATTTAATATGTAATTATTAAAAAAAATAAAAATTTAAAATAAAAATTAAAATAAATATAATTAAAATTATATTAAAAAAAGTAATAAAAAAAATTATTATTTTAATATTTAAATGCCAACCTAATATTATAACGGATTAATTTAAATGCTAAGAAAATTAATGATTATTATATTTAAAAATTTAAAAGAAAAAAAATTATATTATATTTAATATAATAAATATAAAATTATTTATAATAATTCGTTATAATTTTTATATAATATATAAAAAAATATAAAATAATTTAATATATATAATGAATAAAAAAATTTTATAACCATAATTATATTAATAAAATTTAAAGAAATAAAAAGTTATAAAATATATCGAATTTATTATTACTGATATTTATTAATATTATTTTTTTATATTAAAATATCACTTTTTAATTATATTAAAAAAACTTATAAAAATATTATTTTTAAACGAATATATAATTATAAATATTCTAAATAATTTTTGCGTTTAAATAATATAATATTTTTATAAAAAATATCGGTTTAATTTAATAAATATTAAAAAATATATTAAATTTATAATTTTAATTATAATATAAATAATAATATAATTATAATTTAAAAAAAATAATATTAATTTAATTATTATATATAAAAATAATTTAAAATCTAAATATTAAAATATATTATTTAAAAATTATATAAATATATTTAAAAAAAACTTTTTATTTTTTTATAAAATTAAAAATTAATTTATATAAAATAATATTTAAATTTATATATTTATATAAATCTAAAAATGGCTTAAATCTTATGGGATTTAAATAATAAAATAACTTATATATTTATTAAATTTAAATTTTATTAAGTATTTATAAATAATTTTTAAATAAAAAATTTATAAATTAAAATTTAATTTTTATTATTTAAAATAAAATAAAAAAAATATCGCGTATATAATAAAATTAATTAAAATAATATGGTAAATTATAAATCCCAAATTTATTAAAAAGCTAATTAAATCATTTAATATTTATTTATAAATTATATATATAATATATAATTAATATATTTAATTCTAATAATTAAATACTTAAAAATTTAATTATTATTTTTATTATTTAATTATAATTACATTGAATTTTTATAAATTATTTAAATATAAATGGTAATTTTAGTAATGGGGTATAAAAATCGGAGCTAACAGATAAATCTATCCTATTAGTGTACCTCCTAACCTAGGTATTTCACCTAGAATGCTATCACTAATTCATACTGTGATGCAAACGAAATTTATCAGGAACTTTTACGTTGCACGTGAACAACTCTCGCTGAATGACAGATATCGAGACTGCTACTTTTCCCATCTGGGAAATTTGGGACCAGGTTCCGGCTTATCGTAACATTTAGTGCATGCTTATATACGCGCGCACCCGAGCACGCAATTAACCGAAACAGCAGCCTGCGCAGCCTACCTAGGTACCTACTCTTCCATGTTGATACGAACTGTCACGATTTTTTTGTTTTTTTTAAAACTTCTACTATGCAGGCCGAAACATGGACCATTTCGCTCTCACGGGATACGGCTGGGAGGCTTCTACCCTCCGCTCCCAGTCGTTCATAAATTGGGGAAGCATACAAGTGACAAGGTGTGTAACTATGTATCCATTAGATGAATACTTTACAGTACCACATCTCTAACTCAACTTCGCTTCCTAGTGCTGCAGACGCTCAATGGATTCATGATCTCTCTCGTTTTGCTAGGGCTGGCTACCTACAGCTCACCATTGTCGTTGCATCCGTGCTTGTTATTATCAGACATCTGCTTCACCGCTCTTACTCCAAGGTCTCTAAGCCCGAGGGCAGTGCATCCACCATATCACTACCATTTGAAATAACTAGCCAAGTCTTACGAGCTACCTCTTTGGCTTTCGTAATTATTGCAGCCACTCGAGAAGGGTGCAAATGGGCCGACGTTACAGCCTTAGCCTACGCCTTCGTCTTGGGTGTTCTGCGGCTGGTCAACGACCTCGAATGGAGACATGTCGCCTTGCATCATGTCAATTTCATCATCGCTGGGTCTCTGCTTATCCTCGCCGCAGGAGAGCTCCTCCCATATATCGATGCCGACCATGCTGAGAATATGAGTCTTGTGATGATTGCTGGCGTGTCTACCCTGGCTGCTGCTGTCTTTGTATCTCTCATTACGCGGAGGGAGTGGATCCCACCGCCGCTGGACCTCGATATCTCCGGAAAGTTACCAACTCGAGAGCCATCTCCTGAAGAGACTTGTAGTTGGCTAGAGTACTACGTAACGTATGAATGGCTCACACCTCTCATGTTAAGGGGTATGCGTCGACAAATGACCTTAGAGGAGCTCCCTAACCTCCCGTGGTATGACGAGCCGCTGTTCCTACTTTCCAGAATTCAAGAGGCAAGACGGAAGGGCAAGTCTACACTCTGGACGTTGATACATTTTCTTCCTAAGGAGCTCACCACTATGAGTTGCTGGATCGTATTATGTTTCGTTTTCGAGATGATAGCTCCGTTCGCCATGTATAAGCTGCTTGGTTACTTGTCTAACCCCAAAGGAGCCTCCTTCCGGCCTTGGGTATGGCTCATCCTTCTATTCATTGGCCCGCTATCGCGTTCCGTATGCTTTCAACAATACATCTTCATATCCACTCGCTTGGTGGTGCGCGTCAAATCCGCGATGACGCAAGAGTTGTACTACAAGGCCATGGACTCGATGGAATTGGATGATGAAGTATTTGCTGAAATGACCGCGACGGGCAAAGAAAAGGAGAAGAACCAGCAGAGTACTACCTCGACAGGGCGCCTGGCAAATCTCATGGGCGCAGACATAGACGCTATCACGAGGAGCCGAGACATTATTCTAGTCCTCTTCGGAGTAACTTCTGGATCAATCATGTCGCTTATTGGGCTGTATAAGCTGCTAGGCTGGTCAGCGCTAGTTGGCATAGTCACGATGATAGTCCTAGCGCCGCTACCGGTGCTAATTGGCAGACGGATGGTAGGTATCCAACGTGACATGAAACGAATACAAGACTCCAGGATCTCTGCCATCTCCGAGTACCTTGCTTCGATTAGGGCAATCAAGTATTTTTCCTGGGAAGATGCTGTCCTTGAAAAAGTCAATAAAATTCGAGCTGGAGAGCAGAAGAAGATATGGAGTTTGAATATGCTGTAAGTCTCTTCCTCTTGGCAACCCTTTAAGACGTACTGACTGTGAGGTCTCTAGTTATGTTATGCTCAACCAACTCACCGAAGCGATCCCGACCTTCTCCCTGGTCATCATCTTCACTTTGCAGGTCCTTGTTCGCAAAGAGCCACTAACTGCAGATATCGCTTTCACGTCAATAACATTAGTCAGAACGTTGCGCCGAAATATGTCCATGGCATCGAACATGTCAAGGGGATTTACTGCCGGAGGTGTCTCTCTCAAGCGTTTGGATCGCTACTTTAACAACGTCATACCCTTGCGTCCACATCCAATTGGCGAGCTTCGCATCAGCGCCGCTACTTTCAGGCGCAACAAGAAGGCTGCATTTGCTCTCAAGGATATTTCTATCGATTTTGTCGAAGGCGGGCTGAATGTAGTGACGGGCCAGAGCGGGAGTGGAAAATCAACACTCCTCATGTCGATTCTTGGCGAGACTATCCTGGAAGAAGGCACAATCACCTGTCCTAAGGATGTTGCGTATGCGTCTCAAAGCTCATGGCTGCAAAATGAGACGATACGCGAGAATATTCTCTTTAACAGCCCTTTCGAGCAGGTTCGGTACGATCGAGTAATCAACGCCTGCGGGCTGCCCATTGATTTCAACGAGTTTCCGGAACGGGACGGCACTGAAGTCGGAGAAAACGGTGCTTCGTTATCGGGAGGACAGAAGTCTCGCGTGGCTCTGGCGCGAGCTCTATACTCGAAGGCCTCTCTTATATTACTCGATGATGTCTTTTCCGCCCTAGATGCTAAGACATCTGCGTTGTTGTGGCAGGAAGCGTTCTGCGGCGATTTGCGTAAGTATAACTAACCGACTCCCTCATCACGTCGCAAGAAACACTCTCCATATTGATAATCACTAATAATTCTTACGTTGTAGTCAAAGGGAGAACAGTAGTGTTAGTCACGCAGCTTCCATGGATAGCGCCTCAGGCGGATCTCACCATCACGTTAGAGAACGGGTCAGTCAAAAATGTACAGCAGAATCTTGGCGTTGTTCGCAAGTCCGTATCATTAGACAGAACCCTCGTCGACGACGGCAACGTGGACATGACCGCAGAATCTGCCGCAGCTCACACGAGTGAGACTAACGGTGGCACCACTAATGGAAAGAGCACTAACGGTACCAACGGGCACATCAAAAGCGCCGAAGACAAACGCCGTGACGAGGTCACGCAGGAAGCCCTCAAGACCGGTCCGACCGCCCGGTTACAATGTAAGTACTTCCCTTAAGCATCGATGATCGGTGTCGACGAGCTGACATGTCCCCTTCTAAGTCTTCCAATACATGCGACTTTTCGGCAACCCCCTTTATGCCATGCTTGCTCTGTTAATGAGTGTTCTTTCTACTGCTTCGTTTGTCGGAACGGGCCTGTGGATTGCCGTCTGGGTAGATGCCTACGGGAAAGACGCGGCATATAATGTGGCTTTCTATCTTGGCATATACGCGGCCTGGAGTGCTGCAGATATCATATTCAGCGGACTCACGTACATCGCTTATGAAAACGGCGGCTGGTATGCCGCGCGGTCGCTGCACACCACCTTCATGAAGGCTGTTATGAGTGTGCCTCTTTCCTGGTACAAAGCGACACCTGTCGGTCGAATTGTCAACCGGTTTTCTAGAGACATGGATTCGATCGATAATCAGCTCACAGGCAGTAAGTGCCTATTCATACCAATTGCGCCTATCTCCAGAGGTCCCAGGGGCTTGTTCACACAGTGTTACTCTGTTCGAGTGCTAACTTTGGCATCACAGTGCTGCGTATGTGTCTCGAGTCGCTCACGCGTCTCATATTCCAGATTGCAGCGGTCGGCTCAGTGCTTCCGATCTTCATGTTACCGGCCGCTGCGTGTTGCACAGCTGGTATTCTCGCTGGGGAGCTCTACACAAGGACTGCTGTGGCCGTCAAGCGGCTCGTATCGTCGTCTCAGTCGCCCCTGTTCGCTCAATTTACGGATAGTCTAGCTGGTCTCCCCGTGATCCGCGCCCGTGCAAACATGCCACAGATTTTTGGGGACCAGCTAGCGGACAAGCTGCGGGTATTCTCTAAAGCGTCCGAGGCGCAGTTTAATTGCAACAGATGGGTGGCGCTCAAGATTGACATGATGACTACACTAGTCACCGTCGCTGCCGGTGCCATTGCCGTATCGAAAGCAGGTCTGGTGGCGGCTGGTCTCGTTGGTTTCTCGTTGACGAATGCGACGGTAAATCGATCCTTGCTTGGAGAAGTGATTGACCATAGCTTGCTAATGCAGCTTGTAGACACTCAGTCAGCTTATTATCTTGCTCGTAAGAGCAGGTAACGAACTTGAAATCGAGTTACAAAGTGCAAGTCAACCTTGGTAAAGCTTTGATAGGGGGTCTGTGCTGATAAGAGCCTAGTACCACCGAGTTCGAGAATATGCCACCGTCGAGCCAGAAGAGAAATCAGATGAGTATAAAAGTATTGAAGAATACTCTGACAGCCCCGAACCAGTCATGCCTAAGAATTGGCCTTCTTCTGGCGTAGTCGAGTTCCGTGACGTGACCATCAAGTATGATCTGGATGGACCAGAAATCTTGAAGAACATCAACCTTAAGTTTTCCGCCGGCGAGAGAGTTGCTGTCGTCGGGCGGACCGGATCTGGAAAAAGTACCGTAAGTCTGGTGTTCAAGAAGTGAATAAATACATATGGGTACTAATTCGGGGAACTTGTAGTTGGTCCTATCCATGTTGCGTTTCACCAACATCGTCTCGGGACAGATATTCTTCGACGGTGTAGATATCACCAAATTCCCGCGCAGAAAACTTCGAGAAGCACTCACTATCATCCCGCAAGAAGCTGTGCTGTTCAACGGAGACGTGAAGTCTAACCTAGACCCAACGGGCAAGGTTCCCACGGAGACGCTGGAGAGGGCTCTACAGTACTGCAGCGGCATCGCATCGTTCCAGTTCCACCAGAACGCAGAGCACACCCGGGACGGGAACGGGCAGGCTAATGGATTTGACGGAGCATACTCGGATGAATCACAAACCGACCTAGGCATCAACCTTTTGACCCCCGTGAAACCTAAGGGCGAGAACTTTTCCCATGGCCAGCGACAGGTGCTTTCGCTCTGCAGGGCCCTGGTACGGAAGAGCAAGTTGCTGCTCCTGGACGAGGCGACTGCGAGCGTAGGTTTCAATCATTCGCCCCTGAATCGTAATACTTGCCTAGGTACTAATGCAATTATTGTAGATGGACTATGAGACCGATCAGGGAATTCAGGAGGTTCTCAGGAAAGAACTAAATGAGCACGGGAGGGATAGAACGTTAGTTACTATCGCGCACCGGCTTAAGACGATCATCGACTACGATCGCGTCGTGGTCATGAGTTCTGGGTCGGTTCTAGAGTACGTGTGCCGGTTCCCGTGGGGTGCAAAAATATTATCAGCTAACCAAGATATCTAGGGTGGGAAGTCCGAAGGAGCTGTATGATGCCAAGGGGCAGTTCTATGACATGATGAAGCACAGCGGCGAGTTTGACGATCTAGTTGAAGTCCTCAATACTAAAGCTTGAGATTTTGATCATTCTTAAGGCAGCAAGATATAGACAAGAATTGGAAGTATACGTAGACCAATGGAACAACTTTGAGCCCTTCACACCTACGAAGGTCCGGGTCAAAAGAACCGCACATGTGCAGAAGGACCAGCAAGAACAGCAAGAACAGCAAGAATAGCAAGAAATAGAATACATCACTAAGTATAATTATATACCTCTTTCTTACGTTACCTTGTAGCTGGTACTTCTAGAAGCATTTCTTTTGGCCCGGACCTTCGTAAGGCGGGTTCGTATACGTACTGTATTAGCGAGGCAAGATGACGACGCCGCGCAGGTCGGGGTCGAGGTTGGGTACCCATTGCGGGGGTAGAGCACGGTCGCATGAGAACGGACTCTACCGTGACGGCTTGGTTGCCGATGCGGGCCGTCAATGTCAGTCCTCAGTTGTGCTTGGCCTAGGTTACCCATAACCTTTACAAATATTGAAGATTAATCTGTCGGGTGAAACTATCAGTTACACTCTATCAAGAAGGCATCTTAGGGAATGTTGAAGTTTTCGAAGTATTCACGGTACCTAGTTGGTGAAAAGACAGCAATAAAGAGCAAGGAGATAGGGGTTAGGGGGCTTATGAGCAAGTTAATAAGACGTATATGACCAGTCCGCGGCACCCATGTTTTCGACTCCGCTACTGCACTGCGTCCATACTCGTTTTTAGATAATACAACACACCTTGTTCATCATCGATTCTACGTACAAATCTCGATATTGAGCTGTGGTCGTTCGCCTAAGTGGTAGAGGTGAATGATGTGCCACTGCTTACGTCCAAAATGGGAACTTTAGACGTGCCTTGCGCAGAGTATCCATCGCTTCAAACATATCCCTTTGAGATAATCCGTCTGGGGGGCCAGCCAGATGCCTCGTCGTGTGCTGCGACATACGGCACGCGACTCTAGATCCACCATACACTATATATCATCGTCTGCCCGGGTAGGCTGCTCTAGTCCCAGGCTCAATATCCACACACAAGATGTCCTTTACTAGGCCTGAGGGGTGGGGTTCCCCAGGTACATTCATAGGTACGTTGTTTAGATGTATATTAGCAAAGACGACACCATCTCGGCAAACAGTCCGAGTACTACTCGTCTTGGAAAGGCTCAGCAAACAAACCAAGACAGAGAGCCGTTCTCGGCAACGTTTTAGTGACCTTGCTGGCCAGTTATCATTGGAACACCGTGAGACGTAGGTATCCTCTGGTGCTATGTAGAAAACCCAAGAAGGAAAAAAAAAAAAAAGAAAAAGAAAAAAAGACTTCGTGGAATTAAAAATCTAGTACAACCATGAGCAACGTTGCTAATCCAGATCGCCTTCGCCCGCAAAGATCTTGATGTCTGTTTTTATTTCCACCTATGTTGTCTCTCCTAGGCAAGAAAAAAAGAAAAGAGCTTTCAGTGTTCAGTTACCGCGAAAGTCTAAGACTGCTTGTCTCATCTCTCGCCTGCCCCATAAGCCTAGTGGCGCAATAGCCCACGAACTTCCAGTTGCCGTCCAAAGAAATAATTTCCTTATGGTCCCCCCCCTGGGTACTTCCCCTGCGGCTAGAAGCGATCACCGTGCCACAACCGACGGCGGCCACTAACCGTCGGCCGATCGCAGATTTTGTTAGTAGATCTCGTCCAGCGGCGGCGGCACCTGGGCAGGCAGAGGCAAGAGGTACTATGCTGTCTCAGATTTGTGTGTAACGAGCGGGAGCGAGATCTCGCTCGCACCTGCGGGCAATGAAAAAAAGAAAGATCTAAGCGAGCCTTTTTCTGCTTCGATCCGTCGGCCACGTGGCTCGGCTCGTCTACAAGAACCTATCTGAGAAGTATGTATTCCGTAGCTGTCTCTAAGAAGGCAAATATTTAACACGTTCTAGGCCATGATTTGATGATTTGGGTGCCGAAATTTAGACTCTGTTGAGGAGCCGTTGTGCTCAGGTTTGGGCGCGCACCAGTATCTCTACTACGAAATGCTGTGAAACAGAGATTCGGCAGGTAACCTCAATTGGGAGAAGTACCGATAGAGGCCTGAGCGGAAGTGGATAGACATGTCGCGACAACAGATCTATGGTATGAGGTAGGTGCATTTAGAGCATCAGAAAATCAAGAAAAATGTTTAGTCCATCTATAGTCCCGGGCATGTGTAGAGGTAGCACAAAAAAGTAGAGAGCATGAAGCGAGAAACGTATTCCACTGATCAATGATAGTCTGGTTCTATGTCTCGCGCGCACAGAAACCACCCCTCGCAAACCCTGGCCGACTAACATAGAAAAACCCTAAACGAAATGAGAGAGCCTCCCGCCCTTTATCCGCTACAAACCGTGTGAGCTGAGGCCTATTCTGTCTCCGATGGTCATGATAGCAATCATCTATTTGACGTCCTTGAGCCAAACATCGCTGTGATAGGTGTCAGTTACGCGCTCGATTATCGAGGTAATAGACCGGCTCTGCTTCTAGCACTTACAAGATCAGGTCGGCATTGGGGGGAATGTGACCAGTGAAGCCTCTAGATGACTTGTCAGCTTCTACCTTCTTTCCGATAGCACAATTACATGTAGGGCATTTCCTGATATAAGTGCCAGGAAATAAACACAGACGCAAGGATTAGAAAATCTTACCGAGCGCCGTAGCCGAAGTCGCTATAATGGATCAGAAGTCAGTCCGGGTGCTCAAAATCTAGGTAAGACAAGCAATTATCTCATACCTAGTGATGTCGAGAGTGGCCTTCTCGCCGACCTTCATGGTGAGGACACCCTCGTCCCAACCTAAAAGTGTGACCATTTGTCAGCCCCCCCCAATGCGTAAGGCGTGTCAAAACAACGAGGACAGAATCTTACCCTTGATGACCTGGCCAACACCGATTTGCGTGACAAAGTCGCGGCGACCGACCGAGGAGTCGAACCTATTTTTGTAATTGGTTAGTTAACCGTAATGAGCTTCCAGCCATACCTGACGTCAATGCCAAGCGTGATCTCTTCGATCTCTTGGCGGGCTACAATGAACCACGGTCATGCACTTACTGATTGCCCTTGTTGTCCGGCTTGGAGGGATCCTTGAGCCATCCAGTGTACTCGATGGTTACAGTCTGGCGAGCAGAGGGCTGGACACCAGTGCCCTCCTGGATAATGGTCTTGGTGACACCCATGATGATGGATTTGCGGTCGGAGTGAAAAATTTGACTAGAGAAAAAATCTGTTTTTTTGTTTCGTCGAATGTTTGGTGCTAAGAGTCGTGACGAAGCTGTTGGTGGGATGTTTAGCGTCTTGATTATTGCGGAGAAGGATGCGTCCTCGAGGTACCTGAGCGGCTCAAGATGATGGGGGGGGACGGGCGACGGGCGGCTAGGGCGTTAGGGCAGGGCAAGGACGAACTCACCTCAGCAGAGAAAGGCGGCGGAGTATTTGGCTTGAGACTATCAAGCTACAAAGACTCGAGAGGGGGGGGGGGGATGTGTGAGGAAATAGTCGAGTTTAAATAGTCGAGAATGGGACGAAAACGAAGGTATTTGAGACGACGAAGCACGTAATAGGGTCCATCAGGTAGGTACCTTAATAAGGCGCAGCTATACCTGGGTAGGTATGTACTATGTATCTCCATCTTCTGATCTGAGGTACGCCAACCTAAGCTAGTGTATCACGTTGTTACCCCGTCCCTTCCAAGGTAGAGGATATTTCCAAGCCATACTTTTCTAAGCTAGAAATGGAACAGATTCGTGGGTACGGAAGCACGTAAGCAATGTAGTATGTACCCCGGGGAGTATGGTAACAGTAGGTACATAGTAGGCTGTGCAGAGAAAGAACATCAGGTTAGGTATTGGCAACCATTAGCATTAGCAATGTGACATTAGAGGGTATAGGTAATGGGTATGAGTATAAGGGTATAGGGTATAGGTGTAGGTGCGTATAGAATCATCCAATGTAGTATGCCAGTTGCCAGTTGCCAGTTGCCAGGTACCCGATCTATCACACGGTATGACAGGCAGGAACACCCGAAGGCGTTCGAAAGCACAGGCACAAGCGAATAAGCTTTCTCGACGGCTGAGTTTGTCCCGTTTTAATGAAATTCATCCCGAGGTGCACACAGCACGGCACCACAAGCACCCACGCACCACGCCCACACTGCCAGCGTCAAGCATCAAGCATCACGCATCAAGCATCAAGCATCACGCATTACGCATCACGCATTACACAAGGCAGAGTAAGGTACGAGATACATACCTAATACTGGAACATTACGTCAATCAACATGCCGAAATACTCCCCGACTTCAACATCAACTTCGATTTCGGCGTCGGCTTCGACTCTACATAGTAGGTTAGGTGTATGTACAGTTCATGCTTCTTGGGTCGCCGAAGCATAGGTATGTGAGCAGAGGCCATTTAATAGGTCCATTACCGCAGTTGCTAGCTAACTTGGATCTAGGTAGGTACCTACATTGCAGATATTAATGCGTCTTTTACCTGGCTCGCATAGCACTCAGATATTGTACGAAATACACCAGATGGCCAAACCCGGCATTTTGGGTATCTAGATCCCTTTTCTTCTCCCTTTTCTTTTTGTCCTTACTATGTATCCATCCGTGCCGTCATTGGCTTGCGGGGACCTGCTAATCTCGTTATATAAAGCGCATGCTACTAGCTTCGCACCTAAGGAGCTACCATCTACATCGGTGGGCCGGTAGATGGTAGATCTGGTTAGGTACAGCACGTGTATTGTCTTGGGCACCTGGTAGATACCCGGTATCTATGCAAAAGTGGTGCTATTCGTATTCCTTCATCCAACAAACATCCAGGATGGGCCGGGAAGCGCATGCCCTGCGTACCTCGGTTGCGTGCGAAACCCACCAAACCACACGCGAAATACCTAAAAGGGGATAAGAGGGAAGACGTTGAAGATCTTGGGGTTCGGTGCGGGGCTATCCGTGGGGTCGGTTGGGCCGATCACTTGCGATACATCCTTGCAAACCACTTGCATCTTGTTCTTCTCCTTCCATTGCCAGGTTCCAGAAATCATCCCACCTCACCTACCTGAGCCTTGCCAGGCCTGCCAGGTAGTGGTCGCATATGGCGGCGCCGCAGCGGTAACCTGGTTGTGAACCCGTACGGCATGGGGCGGAGGGGGTATGGTGATATGTGGTATATTGTATATTGTCTTTTAGGTGCTGCCTCCTGTAGGAAGGTCTTGGCGCGGGGACATCCAAGATATGACTAGGAGACCAGAAGACACCGCAGACGCCGAGTTGCATTGTCGCCTCGCTTGCAAGTGCTGACGTTGCGATACGTTTGAGTCTACTCCCCTTCGCTCTGCCGTCTGAAAATCTGACAGAGGTTGTAGTGGTCATAATTTCCATCATCTTCGACGTGCCCTACGTGCTAAGTCTAGGTCAGCTGATAGCTTCCGCAGCCTCTTGTGTCACTATGCTGCGACAGCCGCCGCTCTTTTGCAAGGGGCCTCTTTGGCGACCCCTCGCCTCCAGGCAGGCAAGCTGAGCTTCATAGTTGCGGCCAATCCTTTATCTCCATCTAGCATATGCACACACGGCCTACTACTTCCTATCAAGATAAGGGGTTCAAGCCAATCTAATCCCTACACTCGGGGAAATCAGGGTTCATAAACGATTTTAAAAGGAGGGACCCTTCTGACTTGCTCGTCTGCAGCAAGACGTCAGTCCCTCAGCTACCGGTTCAACCGGCCTACCAGTACCCGGCCATGGGAAGGCGGACGATCTGCAGATGCACCCTAGCCGTAATGGCGTTTCCCACGACGCTTTCGGATTTGTTTGCGATATCTCGCATCGTGATTGGTCCTGCGTCCATGTGCTATGCTATGTACAATATGTACAAGATGGCATGGGATCTTAGCTAGCCCGTGCGAAGGCTTCAAGATCTACGCGGGGACACTCCCTGCGAATGAATGCCCCGAAAGGGTCCTGCACGTCCGATAACACATGACTGACGCAAACGTCTGACAGGGTCCCAGCAGCAGTCACAACGCGATACGCAACCGCATTTTCATCCCCATCCCAACCGACCACTCACTTGTTCACTCATGCTAAGGACGTCACACACTTTCTTCCCATCAAGGCACCCCAATACCTTCCTTCTGCGCAAAACCATCTTGACCGCCTCCGGGACAGTAGGAGATGTCGTTGGTGACGGAAGACGTCCCGCCCTTTCATATGATATCAATTGCCGATCCAGGACCCATGGCTGGGGCAGCGAATGAGAGGAGCTGCTACCTGCAAGGGATAGCATATGTCACATCTCAATCTGTCTGACATATACTTGTGCTACCATCCCACAACCTACGGGGCGATAATTAATATGAGGGAGTGAAAGAGGGTGGAAGCACGCCCGCGAGAAACCGACGTGACCAGAAAATAAGGGGACGCCACTATAATGATCGCCCGAAAGGGCTTCATGATAGTTACGTCACTTGGAAAGGATACCTCCCACGTTGAGTGCTTCAACCACGATTTTCTGACATCACGACTTCATGCCCTCCCTACATGAGGCTGCGCCCTATGCGGTGACGAACATCGCTCATTGGATGCCGTGTGCACAGAGAGTGAGAGAGATTATTTTCGCAGACAGGTAACAGCTGCCAGCCTCTCATGCCACGACATATCTCCTTGATATTACGCCACTGACTTTAGTCGTATGCACGAAGCCGTGAACTGCATGTTTGTTCGGGCAGAGTCAATGCCTTCGAATTAGGGAAATCAGGATAGCTGCACCCAGACAGGTCATCTATCGACCCAACTCGATGCAGCTATGCGATATCTTAGACAAGGCCTGGACTTGACGCGGCTCTGGCACTTTATCGTCGCTGTCCTGCAGGTCTCGGCTATATGACACGTCAGGCAATACCTCTAGCGTGTAAGAGAAATATGAGAAACGAGGCGAGGTCTAGATCGTCGCCCTTGTCGGCGCCCCGGATTTGGTGATTATTCAATAGGAATAACAGTAGATTCGGGCCGGGGTTCATTTCGGGTGCAGCCGCAGGCTGGGGATATATGGGCAGATTGGGCAATCCGCTGACGAATGATGTCATAGGCAAATGAACCGTTTCTAGAGCAGCCTCTTAGTCAATTCGATTACTCCAAATCCATGACTGATTGGCTGGGATACTAGGTGCGCCGTCCCGATTTGGCACCGAGGCCGGGTCTCACATTCATAACCTGATAAGCTGGCACTGACTCACCTACGCATTGCGGCTCGTGGGGAGATGCGTTACTGAGAAGCTGATCGTCTCTTAGCTCAAGCGTCGGATTCTAAGATTCCCACGTACCAAGTTACTTGAATCCATGGTCCTGTTCATAGATGCGTCGCAACCAAGGGGGGTAACTACCCTAACTATTGGACGACATAAGAAACCGTATGATTCCTTCTTTATTTGCGGCGCTCTCTACGGGGATCGGATAAGCTCGGAAGCGTATCCGGGTATTCGATTCCATGACTCGGGCTTCGTCTTTACCTCCTGTTGACTATTTGAAAGTGATCTTTTGACCGCCTCGTCAACAACGCAAGGCGCGACACGTCATAGAGCGTCAGACTTAATTCTCCACTGACGCATCCTGAGTAACATTGGTCCCTAGATCTTCTATTTACTGTATCCCAGTATTACAGATAATATTCTTATTCCCTGTTAATTAGCATTTGTTACAGAAGTCTGACGAGAAGTCCACGTACGCAATAATGTGATGAGAGTCCTCGGTTAATAAGGCACAGTCTGGAGATAACTAGGTAAGTTCTGGTCAGAGACCATACAGTGTTTGACCGGTCAAGAACCGCCCAGTTTACGACCATCTCGAGCGCGCAATCTAGATATCTCCTGGGGAGTCATATTGCAGAACTGTCAGAATAAACCCTAGCACGGTGGCCCAGTTCGATGATGTCCCCAACAAGCTATGCCGTTCTATCGTCGTACCTTCGCCTTAGACATGGCGATTATCAAACTCCGCTGGCATATCTCACCACTTCGCGGGAATAGGCAATTATACCTAAGTGCCCACTACAGCGAAAGTCAAAGCCGTCCTTTCTGCGGCGCACAGCTCGGGCACCCCTCAAGATGTAGGCTTGCCGCATGCCGCAGAGTGAACCAACCAACCTTCACCTAGCCCCCAAGCACCACTGTCGTTGCTCATCTTTGTTTCGGCCGAGATCGCAAGCCGATTACGGACACCACACTATCGATGTATAGTAGTAATCCTATAGCCAGAGACGGCCGAACTTAGCTGAGGACGCCTTGACTTTCACATGATCGGGGGGCAGTGCGGTATCGCGGCATTGCTACTGGTGTGAGTGTATCTCAAATTCGTAGCCCGCTAAGATCAGTCTAGTAGACGCCCGCTTCTATGTGTTAGGCACGCAGTATTTCTCGAGAGTTGGGGCTAGACCCGGTAGGTATATCCTATCTCAGGGAAACAACGAGGGAAAACGCCACAGGCCGAGGTGGCATTATTCCTGCTTGATTGCACGGCGCTGTATCGAGACTTTCGCCTCGCCGTACTCATTCCCCTCGATGATAGGCATCTTGTTTGAAGCTGGTAGCTTTGTGATACACGGCTCTACCTCAGGGGCCATATTAACCGTCTACTCATCAGGAGAACGAGAACATCCTAACAAGTCCCTGCAGTCACATTAGTATCCATTACCTGTAGGTAAAAGCGGAAAATAACTCAATTTATTATTCGTGTAGCTAACAATAACCTTCGACAACCTTTCGGGGTATCCCGCAGCCGACCAGCGATGCGTTATACGAACATCGGCGGATCACTTAACAATAAGACGAAGAGGATAGATTGTGTCAAAGTGCAAGTATGCCGAGACATGTTGATAGCGGCTGGATTAGGGGACACGTTTACAGTACACATGGCATCAACAACTGTCGTATTCCTTTGCCAGACTGATCTATGGCAGAGTGGCCTATCTAGCAAAGACAGGAATCGTCTTGGACCGAAGCATAATCTCCTCGTTCCATATATTAAATTAACTGAATCCATGGGAAACGAGGTTATGTGCTCGGAGCCGTGATAGATTCTCTCAGATCCCCGGCGCTCATGGTTAAAGAGACGAGGCAAGTCAAACACTCATCTTGGGTATAGTTTAGGACTCAATGCCTGCTCATCGTAATTAGCCTGTTGAGTAGGATGACGCCAAGTATCCGGTCGTTATACAAAGGTCTGGGCTAAAAGAACCGCCTCGATGCGGGAAGTACCTCTCATAGTGCGTACCTAGGTTCTCGTAGGGTATAATGATATCAATAAGATTATAGCACCTGATTTTACTACCTGAAGTCTTACGCAGGTAGGTATATACATAGTAAGTAATCACGAAATGATACCTGGATACATATCTAAGTTACATAATATATAGATCAATAGGAAAGCAATAAGAATAGTAAGAACAGCAAGAACAGCAAGAACAGCAAGAACAGCAAGAACAGCAAGAACAGCAAGAACAGCAAGAACAGCAAGAACAGCAAGAATAACTAAAATAGTAAGAACTGTATATTACGAAACGAACAGCAAAGAGAAATAGAACATATAGTACAATTATATGCCTTTTTCTTATACTTGTAGCTGGTATTCCGTACTTCTGCACTTGTGCGATTCTTTTGGCCCGGACCTTCGTATACCATTGGATAAATGTGCCTTTATACAGGCCCATACCACCTATGCTGGAGCACAGCCTGGGTATTGTAGTCGCATGGGATATGAACTTCCCTAGGTAGGGAGCTGTGCCGTAATGGTACTTATAGGTGCCTTACTTGGATTGTATTAGGGATGTTGGACTTTTGGCTGACCTCGCACTTGCGCCGCAGTAATAATATGATATCCTCCTTTGCCTCCTCCTGCAGGAACATATTCATCTCAACGTCCCACGTCCCACGTCGCCCCTCGACTATCAGCTTGTGGTGTGGTTGACGGCATAGTCGGATGACTCGGCAGGGGAATAACCATCTGAGGACTAATAGGTGTACGAACCAACTGACTAGCCAGGTATCTCTCTAATCTGTTGGATGAATAGCAACAACACGGTCTGTTTTGCCTGGGTAAATTACCGGCGAGTTATTGACCGCTGGATAGGTAGCCTTGTCTCGGTAGCTAACCTTGTGCTCAATTAACACAGACCTATGCAGCTGGGGGCTTGGTAAGCGTAAGATTAAAATTATGGTCTAGTCAGGAACCAGAGGCATACTAACGTGATAGTTGCAGTAAACTAACGCAGTCAGACATAACGCCTCTCCCTTCCATTTATCCACACAAAGCTGCAGCGGAGCTTCAATAGCTCATATGCGCCGGGACGCCAACGGCACTACGCGACGGCCGCTGGAGGTGTGTAGATGTACGGTATTTGCTTGGGTCAAAGCTACCACCATCGTTTCTTCTACTGCCCACCTGCGTAACAAAATTTATTAAAAAGAAGAAAAAGGCGCCCATTGAGAAATATACGAACGCATGCTACGTCTTACTACAGTTACTTTATATGGAAACCAGAGAGGAGTAACCGAGGACTCGACTTGCGTCTTCGTGAGACTGAGGGGAAAGAGAAACGCCTCTGCGAAAAGGAATAGATGTCATTCCTCCTATCTAAAGACCGACGCGGATCGAAGATCACGCAAAATTCTGTAAGGTTCTTGAAGCTAGTCTAGCCCGCGGGACGATCGCCAGTCGTACCTATCGTAGTAAGAAAGGATAAGCTGCGGGAAGATCTCTGTAAGGCGTATCGATAGTCAGGAACGTGGCTTGGAGAACCCTGCGAATCATAATCATTTGTCTTTTGGAACAGCGCACATGTTGATGGCATACAACTTTTATTTTGTTGAGGGGGATCGGTTTCAATTCGAAGGAGAAGAAAAAGCCACGAGAATTCAGGGTCTGCATATGGCGGACGCAGGTACGATAAACCTTACCGCGCTGTTGAACCGAAAGGATCATGTCCGAACACACGCCGACGCCACGCGAAGGGGAAATTGGCGAACAATAATTTGAGCTTCCCATTCCGGTTTGGACTGCATGGTCAATCTCAATGCTCTCGGTCTTCTACTATGTGTTGTAACCCATAACCATGAAGGCTACCTACTAACTAACACCGCGGAGTTTTAGAGCCTCTGTTCTCGTACTGTTGAAATTAGCGTAAACTTTGTGATGTTGTGATGATATTGAGTGATGGTAAGATGGGCGACAGCGCGTACCTAGCGATCTGCTTTATCCACAATTCGGGTGCGAATCGGTTTCCAAGATCCGCGCCGCTCATCACCCAAGGGTCCTGGCGATAAGCGACCCACCACGGACGTTGGAAGGCGAGCTAAGGTAAAACAAAGGGCTTCTCGTGTTCACGTCCTCTCAGCCGCTCCGGGCCTCAGGTGAATCAGATGAAACATAACATGGGACGGATGGGTTCGGGAACCGAATCTACTTGGGACGATTTCGATAACCTTCAATGGGTAGGTAGGAACACCTATCTCGTCTAAATACAACATGCGACGAAATACCAATATTGGGCTGTGCCACAGGTGAGGGCTTGAGGTGTTCTGGTGTTCTGCTAGGTCTTACTCGCCTTGCAGACTTCAAGGTTGCTGCCAGGCATGCCACGGCGCCACATCATGCCTATCATGCCCCCTTTCGGTTGGAGGGGAAGATAGGAATCTGGCCATTCGGAAGAAAAACGTGTCAAGGCGTGTCAAAGTAGCGGATACCGAATTACGAATTTGGGAGAAGAAATGCCGCGCGCAGGGCCATCCGAAACAATTGGAAGGCTTCGAGGGAGGGACCTTCTGTTTTGTCTTTGGACAGCTTGCGAACTCTAAAACCACGAACCATAGATTCGGTCTCACTTCGACTAAAGCTGATTTAGCTGGTTGCCTGATTCAGTTTACACCCTCGTTTCCCAATTCCAACGTAGAGTTCAACGGGCCGCAACCTTCTTCATTAGAGTTTGCGACTCATCCAAATTATCGGAACCATCCTCTTGTACCTAGGTAGATATTGTACCTCGTCTATTCCGTATTATGGACGATATGATAGTAGTAGATAATACGACCGGGTAGGATGACGGATTGATACCTCAATTGTTTGCTGCTGTGTTTCAATCCGATGGAATCGTCAACGACTTACTGTGACAGCGATCCTCCACATTGCTGGAGGGGACGATTACTCTCCCTTGGTGTTCAAAATATTGGCATTGCACTCCAGTGCTTCCCCAGATCTCCGTCGGCTTAGCTGCCGGCGTTGGCTTTGTGCGTTTGTGTGTGTCTGCCAGCTTGCCAGTCTGCTTCGATGCATCATTACCTAGAAGATGTGGGTGGGTGGGCAAAGAAGACCGAAAACCCACATCGCTCTTGCGTGGTGATACACACTACGGCGGGACAATGGCGTTGAAGGAGCTGGACGCGCGCATAGTCCAAGGAAATGGGCAAATTGCTTGAAGATAGCGGGCAGGGTACCTTAGGTAGGGTAGCAGAAGGGCGCAGCAGCTTCGGGAGGGGAGATGGGACTGCTATTTCTAAGACACCCGATCCAATGGCGGATGCATGAATTGGCCAGGGCTGCCAGGGTCTTACGGTAGGCGCATTAAAAAGGAAACTTGGATTTTATTACGCGTCGGCTAACGGGGGTGACTTGTCCCTCCTGGCGCCGGTCACTTCTAGCTACCTCTAGTTTGGCAGTTATTTAGCGCGAGCTGTCAAGTATCCCAAAATGGGACTACGGGTACTTCATCTTAGACGCGCCCCATTTATGAAGCATCTAACATCTGTAGGCCCAACTTCGTTCTCGTAGTTGATCACCCAACATCGATGTGCGGTGCGCATTGTTGCAGCACCTGAGCACCTGCACGCACAGGACGGGAAGGCTCTTGTTCAATGTTACTTTTACTTTTACTCAGCCCAACTGCACTGCACGTTGGCACGTTAGTACGTTAGTACGTTGGTACGTTGGTATGAGGTTGTGAGAGTAGAGCATCGTGGGTGGGCGAGGTCGAGGGTTACAGCCTGGAGATTGTGTTATGTCTCCTACTACCTTATGTATATGCATGCGCATTCTATTAATTCCATTATATTTCTGTACGCGGCACGCAGCACGCAGCACGCAGCACGCAGCACTGCAGCACATTGCCCGGCTGCACTCACAGCTTGGCGATTTTCCATGGCCTTGACTAGGCCTTGACTAGGTACTTTGGAAGCCGGGAGTTGAACAGCGAGAATGAGATACCCGGTGTCCGCTGCTGCGCACGAGGCATCAAACATCGCCATCGTTTCCGTCGTACAATATTGACTTGGCTACCTGGCCAAGGGGATATGGGATGAAAACCTTACGGGAAGAGAATGAAGTAATTAATAAATGAAATGAAAAAGGTAAGGGGTTTGAGCCGATCATCAAACTTTGCTGTGTCAAATGTCGCCCTTTGATCTGTCATTCCATTGATATATCTTTTTTTCTTGTCCTATCTTTTCATCATCAATGACCTCCTTTTCTTAGGTAGACATAGGGGAGTAAAGAGAATCAGGCTCAATGGAATTATCAGATGTTCGAATGTTAAAGCGCTTCATGCAGACTTCTATGTTCTCACCAGGAAAAAAAAAACTACTTGGCCCTGGACCGTTTCCTAAAAAAGAGTGTCCAATAGGTCCACTTGGCTACCCACCGACGCTAGCCTCTCCTACTCTAGTATCACGTAATTAGCCATCTCACCCTCGTCCACCCCACCCCCCCTTCCAGCCCTCCCCTGACCGGCCCCTGATCATTGAACAGACTGATCAATAACGAGGCACCCCTGGGTTCTAGTGCCTTGGCATCTTGAAGCCCCGACTCCTCTTTCCTCGCACGTTTCCTCTCGTGTTGTTTCTCATTTAGATAGTACCCCCTTCAACCTGCCTCTCGCCCTCCGCCTTCACCCTCCCCCTCCCCCGTCTCTCGCTTTTTCTCCTTCGCCGACCACGTAAGGTGCACCTCTCGACGACGACAGCCCCTCGGCGCAGGTTATTCTATCCCCGGAGCCTTGACCTACCCTTTCCTGACGACTCGCCCGTAGTCGACAGCCCGTCAAGGCCTCATGCATCGCTGAGAATCGCCCGTGCGATACCGTCGTAAACGCCATTACCATATAGCAACATCTTTATCTTTGTTTTAGCTGACGATTTATTCGTCGCGCCGCTCTTTTGAACATACCACATATCGAAACATAGCTTGTAAAATAAGGTAAGTTGACCGAGGAGGAGAAGAAGAGTATTATTGGGGCGACGGGAAGAATTGGGGTGGAGTTTCTTGAATAACATTCCTCTATCTGAAGATCTCCCGTGGATCTCTTATGCGTCCCTCATACCACGGCAACAATGGTCCAATATACTAATCTAATGTCTTCTTAGCATCCACTCGTTGACATCTTGTCAAGTACATTCGTTCTAAATCGCCCTGACATAGTAAGTCGCCAAGTCAAATCACCTTAAGGCGTGACTGACACCTCGTTAGTCACGCAAATACGCAGCCGTCTACCATCGCATTGTACCTCTTGAATTATAATCCAACGATTAGCCAGCCTATATCGAATTGAAACTGAATCGAATCGACATGCATACTGGTCCATTATTCATAGCCGCCTTCGTGGCGGCCGCGTCACTAGCTAGCGCCGAGCCAGAAAATAGACCAAAGATTTACTTCCCCAGGCACGTCAAGAGGCAGTATACTAACCACACCATCACGAGCTCTGCGTCCCAAAGTACGCAGAGCGATGGGGCGGACTCCTCATCGCAATCTTCCACGAAAAGGGACACCATATCCGACCTCTTGTCAAGCCTTTTGGGTGGAGTCGATCCTAGCGATTCGACGACTTCGACAACGGCTTCTACTTCTTCAACCTCTTCGTCCGCTTCAGGTGCTTCTTCGTCCGCTTCAGGTGCTTCTTCGTCCGCTACAGGTGCTTCTTCGTCCGCTACAGGTGCCTCGTCGACAGGCTCAGCATCGTCAAGTGAATCTGATTCTACTTCAGAAGCAGCGTCAACGACGGGTAGCAGCAGTGTTGGCTCGACGACTTCAGTACCTCCGCTAATTGTCTTGCCAACGTTGAGCTTGGATCTTCCCACTACGGACTCTACTGTCACTGCCAACTCGACAGCATCTTCTACGGGAACTTCAACCGGAACTTCAGCAGCAGCCTCCACGGGAACCACCGCTACCGACGCGACGACAACTGCTGACGCGACGACATCTGCCGACGCGACTACATCTGCCGGCACTACGACAGCTGCCGACACGACCGTAGCTGCTGACACAACGACGGCTAATGCGACCGAACCCGTGACTACACCCGCTACCGATTCCGCAGTTACTTCCGCAGCTGATTCTAGCGCCGTTGTTTCTACGACATCATCGGGGATTCTGCTCGCCCCAACTGGTGTCGTGACAACCAGCTCGGACTCGGCTGCAGCTTCTTCCAGCTCAACTGGTGGCCTGCTCGATGGCGTCACTAGCTTAGTAGGAGGTGTTACCAGTGCTCTTCTCCCCTCCGCGACCGCGAATGGTACGGACTCGGCCACCACCGTCGCGTCTGACACCACCTTGGCTACGGAATCAGCCACCACTGTCGCATCTGACACTACCTCGACTACGGACAGCGGACTCTTGCCAACGCTTTTCCCTTCAAGCACAACATCGTTCCCAGGCACTGCTCCGACGGCTTCTAGTGCTTCTAGTGCTTCGAGCACTTCCAGCTCAGAGACACCCATCGTGACTCTACCTCCCATTTTAGGCACAGGATCATCATCGTCGTCGTCATATATCTCTACCCCGGTAGCGAACGCAACAGAATCGAGCTCTGTTGCATCGGAAACTGGCAGTGTTACCAGCAGTGCAAGCCTGCCGTTGACGACATCAGGTACCCTAGTCCCTGGAAACTCTACATCAGCCACCGATATCACTACTACTCCGCCCGTGTCTACCGTTTCGGCAAACGCTACAACCTCGATCACTGATCTCCCTGGTTCTACCACTGCCGATTCTTCGAGTGCCGTTTCCATTCCTCTCAATACTACTGTCCCGCTTACAACCACCAGCACTCCTGAGTCGACCACTGTGGAATCCACAGCCTCGGAAACAGCTAGCAGTGCCGCGACCACTCCTCCCATCACGAGTACTTCCCTCACGAGTGCTTCCATCACGAGTGCTTCCATCACGAGTACTTCGACATCTACGTCGAAACCTGTGTTTACTAGTGTCCCGGTTACTGGTACGATCACCAACTCGGAGTCTTGGCTGCCGACAACCATCATTATCCAGGCTTCGACCAGCAGTATCAATACTGCCGAAACGGCTACCGAGACAGGAATTCCGACTTCCCTGCCGAAGGCAATCACTCCTTGGACGGAACCGCCAGAGCAGCCCGAAGGCACGACGCTCATCCAGATCTCTTTCCTTTACGGCGAGAACTATCAACATCTCGTAGACGAGCCCTTGGCTGCGTCTCAGATGTTCGATCTCCTGCCCAAGGGACTGGCATATGGCGGTGGGTTTGAAGTAGATCAGGTTGTGATGTACAGCATCAAGCCGTACGATACCATCCAGCGCTATGGCTACATCACCTCGCAAGCTATGGTTTACTACCCTACCAGCGGTATCTCCCAATTGGCTGATGATATTGGTTACCCGACCACCGCATTGTATAACAATGCAGATCCTTTGGTGCGCAATTTGACGGGTGAAATCAACCCGGCGATTGGCATCATGCCCGGTTCCGTGTTGGCAGGCGACGACTCGTCTACCGATGGCAGTAGCGACAGCTCGTCCGACTCCGGCTCGACTAATAATGATCCTTTCAACACGCAGGGCTCAGGGGAGCAAACGTCAAGTGCTCAGCAAGGAATGACCGCTGGTATTGCCGTGGGTGCTGCTAGTGTTGCCGGTGCTTATGGTGCTGCCATGTTCCTCATCGCCCGCCGTTACAAGCGCAAGAAGCAGAGACACCAGAGAACCAGCTCTTTGACTTCGCCTTCCGAGATGCGACAGGCAGGGAGCCCACCTCTGATGGGTGGCGCGTTGTTGAGCCGAGACTTCACAAGCAGCCCTGGTTATGGTGGCATAGCAGCGAACACTCGCGACAGTCAAGGCAGTGGACGGAGCGGGATGAACAACTCGTCACGCACCGCAAACATTTCGGCGCCAGTTGCGGCCGAGAACTCTCTTGGCTGGAACTGAGCGAACGTATACGACATACACGTCACATCCGTTTCATTATAGTTATAGTTCGATACCCATCCAGGAGGCATGGCCTGTTTCGTACAGAAGCCACCGTGGGCGGCCTACCTAAGGAATTGCGGCCTTGGTGTGAGCATTTCACTCAGGTTTCGTTGTGATTTACATTCTAAGATGGCTGGTTATTTATCAATGGGATATTTGAATCTACCGCCAAAAAATTAAGTTACCAATCCTCGGCATCGACCCAAGGGTCCAAGCCCACCTTTTGCTGGCAAGGATCTGATGGCCAGGTATTTTAATCTAATGCATTTATTTACGTTCTGAGTTAGGGGCCGGAGGCAGCGATTGGGGGTTTGGAGTAGAAAGGTCCGATGTGGCGGTACATGTGCGTGTGTGTGAGCTGCTGAAAAAGAAAAAAAAAAATATGAATCTCTAGAGAGCCCGCGGCGACGACTTTGAATTGTACATTAACGACTGTCACGCCTGTTCCGAGTATGAACGTCTGGTTCGTGGTTCCGGTGCTGAAGGGAAGAAGCAATAAAAAGTAGAAAAATCATCGAAAGTTCTTGTCAACCAAGTACGCGGGCCCCTCTAGAGAGCCATATTTGTGTTGTAATTTTTGGGCCGATATATTATAACCTTACCACGAATAGAACGAAAGAAAGAAAAAAAGCATTTAAATAATTCACAACGACTTTAAGCTTCGTTATCTTGCAACAATTAAGAAACTACTATTTTTAATACTAATATCGGGAGAGTTGGAGGTGCGTGTTATTATGCTTGATCCGTGTGAAGGGATGACATTGAAACCAAGTAATAAGGCCTGATGCATTTCGTAGAGGTATAGGTTTGTTTTATTTTCAGCTGAAATCGATTATGTATATGCTCGTTCTTATTAGAAAATCTAAAAAGCTTATAGCCTCTCATAGGCATTTATCAAACTTTGGCTATTTTGTCTTAATCATCTAGTCTAACGTGGCGAACACATTTGACTCATTAAACACCAAAATAGGACGTGAAGAATTACATCTGTTGGCGATGTCTGCTAGCTACGATTCCGATAAGTTACCTACCTAAGAACCTTAAAGGATAATAAAAGTGGATCACCAGATAGCGCTGATAGGAATTGAACCCAAACCACTATATTACCTTATGTATCTACCTAAGGTACGGCTCCCGGTTCCCGGTAAATACCCGGATTGGAGTACCCACCTAACCTAGGAGGTAGGTAGGTTAGTAGCTGGGGAAATTAGACTACGGAGCGACTTCTGTCATCGACAACCTCGCTTTTCTCCTCAATTTTCTCACTCTAGTATTGATGATACAAGCATCGCAAGCCCCCAATCGCACCAATCGCACCTTATTACCTTCAACGATACCAATAAACTTCAATTACTGACTGTGCTCTCTGTTATCGCACAGTCAAAGGATCTCTTTCCCCACGTTTCCCTCACTCTACTTTATGCAGCGAGAGCTTTCCGACATCCCAACACAGATTCACCCAGGTAACGCTCAGCACCCGCAACCCCCCCAACAACATGGCCTTCAGCATCATGACCCAAACGGCTCAACTCGGCATCTCGGGTTGCGACAACCGTCCGGCAACATGTCCCCGCGCTCTGCTGGAGGCGACGTCAGCGTCGACATGGATGGCGAAGGAATCGATCCCGACTCCCTCCAAGAGCGACTGCGCCGATTGAACATTGCAAGCACCAAGCAGAATTCCACGCGAGATGTCACGTCAGGTCAACGCATTTCCGAGTACGAGAGCGCATTGACGCCAGCTGTACCGCGACAGCCTCTTGGTTTTAAGGTCATCAAACGCGCCGACGGTCAGCCTGGTAGTATTCAACTTACAGACTTCCCCAACGGTATGCCTTTTCCCTCTCTCAACCTCACGCACCACCTGGATGCTGTCTAACCCGATCGCAGAAATCCTTACGCATATCCTATCGCATTTGCATCCCGACTCGCACGCGTCCGTAGCCTTGGTATCGAAGCGTTTCTACACCCTGGTCACAACTCCGCACGCATGGCGCATGGCTTTTCAGCGCTTCTTTCCTGGACGTCTCGCACTGGCCACGACCGGCAAGCCTCAGGATGGAGTATGGGACGAAGATGATTCGGACAGGGTGCGCTCCGATGTTCGACATTTCACGCGCCTCACGCCGCGTGCCTCTTGGCGCAGCGAATACCTCCTAAGAACTCGACTGCTCCGTAGTCTTGTTAGAGGCAAGCCCGGGTCGAGCTCAGGAGGTATTGGCTCTTCTTCGAGAAGCAGCCAGTCCGGCAAGAAAGCGAGTGCCGTTCTGACCTACAACACTAAGCTCCCGTCGATGGTCACCGCCATCCATGCCACCTTCAAGCCGAGCGGGAAGAAGCCTCCTAGGGTAATTCATGGTGCTTCTGATGTGGGTATTGCCAGCGCTAGTGATCCGAGCTGTGGCAAGGTTGAGAAATGGGGTCTGGACGACCCTTTTGGTTTTGCTCAGCTGGATGAAGTTGTACCGCACATTCTGCCCTACGGCGTTGGTGAAGGTCCTGCGGCTGTTCCGAACGTTATGGACGTTAGCCAACCGTACGGTCTGCTTGGCGGAGAGGGATTTCCTGGTGGTCGTGTCTTCTATCGTGCGACTAACGAATATCGGGGCAAGTATCTTGGCCAGGAGCCCGGGCTCGTCGAGGCTCACCCTGACATCCCGAAGATCCCAGAGCTTTCCGAAGGCATCTGTTCTGTTTGGATTGCCAAGTCATCATCTGTTCCCTATCTGACCCAATCGTTGGTGGGGATTCTGACTGGCTCTTCCCTGGGCGTCGTCACCGCATACGCCATTAGTTATGATCCTGCTGGCCCGCGATACGCTCCGGGAGAGATAAGCGCTCGTTGGGTGCTCAGTCCAGGCGTGCCTATCATTGCGCTCAAGGTTGATGGCAATTACAGCCAGAAGCGCAAGACACTTAATCGAGTTTGGGCAGTTGCCCTGAACGCTTTAGGTGAGGTTTACTACCTAGTTCAGCCTCCGATTGCACCAGTTAGCAAGTCGAAAACCGATGATAGTGTCAAACTCGCGTGGCATACAGGCCGATCAACATATTGGCACCTGGTAGAAGCCACCAGAAGACAGGCACGCTCAGACGAGTCGGGCAAGAATGCGGTTCGAGGTGCCTATTCCCCGAGATCTCCTTCCACTAGTCTGGGTCTGACGAAGGATCAAATGGCTGCGGAGGCTCGTGAGATTGAAAGATTTCTACGCTGGAAACCAGCTCACTTCCGTAAGGTCTGCTACGGATGGGACATGCGTCGAAAACTTGAGGTGGACTTTGCAGGCGATGACGAACACGGTGCCGGCGAAAGCGTGTTTGTTATTCACTGTGGGCTGGAGGAGGAGCAGACCTCGAGTATTAGACGATTCCAGCGAAGCATCACAAGCAAGACTCGGCTTGATACTGAGCCGCCCGCTAGCCTGGAGCCTACTGGGGAGGTTACTTCTGCTCCCTCTATATTTGGTGGCGGTAGCGCTCGATCTACTTCTCCGAACTCGTCCATTTCACCGCTACTCAAACAGGTCTTGACAGCTTCAGGCAAATTGTCTACTCCAGTCATTAACAGTCCTGTGAAGCCCGGTTTGGACGATTGGCGCGAGACAGTCCTCCACTCGAAAGAGTTTGACAGCTGTCAGATAACTGCGACTGACCTGGATGCGTCGCAACTTGCTCTTATCACGTCTTTTGAAGATCCCTTGAAAGATCCGGCGAATTTCTCGTCGAGTACCCCGTCTACACCATCAGGGCAAGCACCATCGGATATTCCTGGTAGACGAGCAATATTTTTCGGAGTGGGCACGAATAAAGGGAAGGTTCTACTCTGGAACGCGCGAGAAGCCCATACAGGCGATGGCTTGCATCCTATCAGGATCATCCAAACAGAGTCACCCGAGATTTCGTGCCTCGCTTTATCGGCTCTTTACCTTGTGCACGGTGGTGGTGATGGTCTCGTTCAAGCTTGGGATCCCTTGGCGTCTACGCTGGATCCAATCCGCACTATCAACTCGCGTTCTCCGAGCAGAATGCCTCGCCATCTCCTCACTGTAAATCCTGCGTTACGCACTGCAAACTTTTCGGCTGTCGGGGCAATCTACTTGGATCCTGACCCGACCGTCCTTCATGGAATAGTAGCTTTCGGAACCTTCGTACGTTATTGGGCATACAGTTCTTCGAATCACGCGACTGGCCGCAAGCGACGACAGCGTCACTCGGATGTTCACGGTCGAGTCACCGGTCGACGACATGGCGGCGGCGTCCATGGCTACATCGCTGCCGAAGCCGAAGAACTGCGTAACGAGCAACGGCACCAAGCACGGGAACAAGCCCGCCTCCGCTCTCGCTTTGGAGTTGGTCTTGGCGATCTGACAGAAGAGGAAGCGCTACAGTATGCCGAGATAATGTCTCAGGAAGCTTTCCTAGCGGACGAGCAGCGTCGGGCAAGTGCTAGCGACACGGGCTCGGCTGCGGATTTCGATACGACGTCTAGTTCCGGCAGCACCGTCACCCCGGATCCCAGCGTGACGGGACCGAGTCCTTTGGCGGCTAGCTCGAGCGCACGCAATGACGCGACCGACGAAAGCGACTACGAGCTTCAAATCCAAGCCGCGATCCGCCTGTCTCTCATGGAAGGCGTAAATGACATGGGATCATCACCGAGAGCCAGCGGCTCTGGGGAGTACGACATCCCGATTACGATCAAGGAAAGAAGCGGCAAGAGGTCATCGTCGAGCTCCCCGTCCTCGAGCCACACCCCGATCGTGAAACGCGCCGAATCGCCGGGTCCAGCTGCGGGTGATAGCTCGACGACCGCCGAGGATGACGATCTGGAATTTGCGCTGCAGCTCAGCCTCGCGGAGGAGGAGAGCAGAAAGTCGAGCCTGGCTGCGATGGACGCGGAGGACGAGTTCCCGTCGCTTAGCGGGAGCGGTCTCGGGAAAGGGAAGGAAAGGGCGGTTTGAAGATTTGATAAGAAGTTGACTGTTGTGCCATACCTATTCTAAGAATAGGTCCTAAGAATAGGAGGATAGGGAAAAGGGGAAGAGAGCAGTTTCAGTGTGTGATTAGGGATTAGGTATTGTTTGATAGTTCACTTCATCGCCCTCGTATTCTGGGGGTTTAATACGTTGAGGTAGTTTGCTTTGCTTTTTCGTTGATCAATATTACTCTTCCACTTGTTGAATTACTACGATTTCTTCTAGTGAATCTTGAAGATGATAAGTTGCCTACCCAGTATGAGTGCTCAGAGGACTCTACTTCTGAGCAAGATGTCGTTCACTAGAATGATCATCTATCTACCTCCGTATTTATCTTACCTTATGTAGGTAGGTATATACCCGGCGAGCTTTGGTGCTAGTCTACCTGTAGAGTTCCTTCCCCCGTATATTAGTGATCCACGTCCACTATCGTCGCACATCAAATATTGGTGGCGTATCACGAACGTCTCTTGCCACTCCAATATTCAAGCCAAGGATCCATTAACCTTGAGAGGTTTCCGACTTTTCATCAACTAAAAGATATTTTCGACCCCTGGGAATTTCAGTTAGTCACTTGTCCCACTTACTAAAAGACTATGATACCATTGATTGAGCGTATCTATCACGACCAGACCAAAAAGCGCTGCTATGAAGAGCTTCATGGCGCAGTGGAAGCGCGCCGGGCTCATAACCCGGAGGACCTCCGATCGAAACGGAGTGAAGCTATTGTATTTTTCTTTCTCTCTTTCTTTTCTTCTCTTTTCTTCTGTTTTCTCTTCTTTTTTCTTTTTATTTGTATTTCTTTCTTATAGAAAACACTCCTATCTACCTGGTAGACAACATAATGGGGCAGGTAAGGAGGGCAAGGAATTGCATTCGTGGTAAAGCATCTATCAATAGTTGAAAATTCGAATGAATCAACGAAAGAGACTATTGAAAGACAAAACGACAAATGTGCTCATTGGCATGCCCCGTGAGTATATTACAGTGGTCACATAGCCCGTGAGCCTTCTACAGGTTGTCATATGGCAAGAAACTTGACCAAATATCACAGCACTTTACATACGTGCCTACGCGCTTACGCAGCGACAGCCCACCGTACTTCCAATAGGGCAATGTATCTCCGCCCGGCGACGCTCACATCAGTGCAGTAGATACGGCCGTATCGCTTTACGTGCTTTCGCAACTTCAACGTGACAAGGAAAAGCGACGGCGAGGGATATATGGGGGTTCTTCTCCTTTGAGCCTCTCTCCGCCGAGACTCGCGGCTCTCTCGGTTCCGAAGCTTGCGACGCAAACGGTGGCGGTTCGACAAGTACCGGTCGGTTATGCCAGAAGAGGAATATTGGAGCCGGGGCGTTTGACCTTTAAGGTATACAAAGCCAGTAGGGCACCCAGGGGCTTGCTGCCGCCGGGGTTAGCGTCTAGAAAGTAAAATACTCCGCAACGGGGGCGTTGTCGCTACAGCCCTAACTAGAGCGACCGATGGATTTACGCGCTACATTATGCAGCGTGACAGGGAGCGGGAGGATGAGGGCAGGGGACGGAGAACGGAGAAGGGGGGCGGAGGACGAGGGACGAGGGACGAGGGACGGGAAAGGCTGGACAGGGCTGGCTGCGGAGAATTATCATCGGCTCATGCCAGCCGTTCGGAAAGGCAGCGCCGGCTGCTGGGCCTGTGCCTGATTACAAAGGATTGCGAAACTTGACAGGGCAGGGAAGGTGGAACAACTGGCTTCACAAGCGCCCAAGCGTCTCTCTACTCTGCCGGTCAAGGAACCGACAACGATAGGTTTAGACATAGCAATTGGATTTCACGAATGTTTCAAGATTGACAACAGGACAGACAACAACGAGAACGGGGCAATTTGGAGAGAGGGAGAGAGGGATGTTTTTTGTTATATGTGATAGATCATAAATTACAGGAAATTTTGACAAGGGAAAAAAACCCCTGCGATAATCAGGTCAGGGGTATCTTTCATTAGTAATCTTCCTCTTATGCTTGCCGTCTCTTCCCTCATCCCTTACTCCTCCACCTAGCAGAGATAGGAGGAAGCGGGTTGTGTGAAGTTAATCTAGATGTACCACGGTGGCTTCATTTTACGCCCCCCCTTAAAATCCTTCGACCCCCACACTCGGCGCCGACAACACGGTGGTAGTTGGTCGTACCTAACCTGCCCCTAATCTGCCCTCCCTTGGGTATCATAACGTCTTGTGGACGATTGAAGCTATACCTATCTCTTCTTTTAATTTCGCTCGCAAACGGTTTGCCAGCCTTACCAACCAACCAACTCCCATACCCCTGCAGAAACAGAAGGCCCGGCTCCCTCGAGGAGCCAGGGTAAAGAGAACAAAGATGGTGTAGCACATGTAAAGAATCCATGTTATCACAACCAGAAAAGCAACGGGCCCAGACACCCAACACCAACCGCGGCGAGGAGCCCACGGACCCGGTCGTGACGTGGCACAGATGCGCTATTTTCCTCGTCCGGCGACCCGGTGGCCGTCGGAATCGTCATCGCGGCGTTGTTATTGCCGCCGCCACCCGTGCCCGGCAGGATAGTTGTAGTTGTAGCGTGCGGCAGGCCGAGGGTCCACGTCGACATCCCGACGCCCTGGGGCCCGATTGTCAGAGTATGGCCGCCGATAAGTGTCGTGACCGCGGTCGAGGCGCCGCGGCCGATGTGGAACGTCTTGCCGCTGATTTCCACCGCCGTCAGGCCCATCTGCGTGACCGTGGCACCGCCCACGATCTCATACTTGGTTGCGCTCCGCCCAGCCGTTGTGCCGCCGAGGAGCACGTTATGAACGATGACGCCGGTCGGCGCGATTAGCACGGTCTCGCCGTCGATGACGGTCGTGACTGTGCTGCTGGAATCATCGTGTCCGTAGGTGAGTGTGGTACCTTCAATGACGACCTTGTCCGTTCCAATGGCCGTGATTAGCTCTCCTCCCATCACGGCCGTCTGTGTCGGACCCGGTCCCGCAGCCACGTGTAATGTCTGGCTGGGGAGGACGATCTCCGTGGGCCCGAGTGTTATCGTCTGACCCCTGACCACGGCGACCGTTGGCGTGGCTTCGATGGTGAAGACAGTACCGTCTAGCGTCGCGACTGAAGGCCCGTATACTACTCCAATGCCTCCAACGGTAGTCGTAATTGGCGTGGGGGCAAAAGGAGTATAACCTGGAGCGTAATTAGGTGCAACCACTGCCCCTACGTCGGAGGGTGGCCGGGTGATAGTGACGCCAGCGCCAATCACCCGGGACGGCTCGATCACGAAAGTCTCGCTCCCCACCACTACAGTAGATGTCTGCTGCGCCGGATTATCGGTGAAAGTGTGGTCGTCGATTACTACTTCACTGGGCTGAGCAATCACGGTTATCGGAGCTCCGCCTGCCTGGTTATCACTACCAGCAGGCGGAGATAGAGTCGGCGACTCTTTGGCTGACTCGACATTAGAGGTAGGCATGCCGTAGTCAGGAGTTGATACGTCGGTCACTACGTTGTCATTTCCCGCTCCGGCCGTATAATGGCCTGGTGGGTCCGCTGGCGGACCCCCGTAGCTAGGTGGCGTTTCAGTCGGGAACACAACGGCCGGGTTCTTGTCCGTCGTGGTGAAGGTGACGGTTTCTGTTGAAGTCGGACTTGGATTCGGGATGAGGCCGTCCCCTGTACTCGTCTCAGGCGCGGTCGTATGGATAAATGAGCATGTCCGGCCGGAACTGTCGCACAAGGTGATTGTAAACCGACCGGTTGGAGTTTCTTTTGGAGTACAAGGTGTTGGGATGCTGATTGACGGATAGGGGGGCGTATAATCCCCCGGATCTCCAGTCCAGGTCGTGGTCGAGGTGTGAATGATGGAGTATGAAGTGACAATGACGCGACCATCGTCTCGCGGCGGACACTCACTCGGCGTAGGTGTGATAGCTGCGGACGAACTAACGGTCTTTGATGGAGGTACAGATGTTGAGGGAGAGGATGGTGAGGATAGCGACGAGGCGCTCGAGGTAGTATTCCAGCCCCATGGTATCGACGTCGTGTTGAAGGCAAACGAGGAAGTTGTCAGAGGCAATAAAGTTATGACGCTTACATCGCTCGTCGCGCCGGGCTGGATCCTTACTGGTGACGACGTGGGCAGTGAGAGCGTTGGCCTCCGTATTGTGGTGATGGTCCCTAAATTAAACAAAGTCCACCAAGTGTCAGATGTCGATGAAACGGGGTCGTCCCCGGATGATTCCACGGCAGCAGACGCATCGTTGGAAGATGTAGTAACTATCGGAGCTGAATTGACATATATAGATCCATGATATGCCTCTGAGTTCGGTGCCGTGAGACTGAGAGCTAGTATATCAAGCGAACTGGTGATTACCACCGTTACTGACTCGTTGCGGGCTAGTATCTTCCCTTTGAAATGAGCAGGACGGTACTCTATTACTTAGTTAACACTATGGCACTTGAAAGGCTAGCGAGGCTCAACTAACCAGCGCCGACCAATTCGACGGCTTGACTTAGGGAGGCCACAACACAGAGCAGTGCCAGAATGACAAAGAGCATTGCGTGCCTAGAACGCAGGACGAGTACGATTGATAGCCCAATCTCTCACCCTCTGCCTACATGGGCGTGTCTACTTGGAGAGGGAGCCGGCGTCTTGGTTTTACATCTGGGGGGGATTTGATATGGTCTTATTAAAAAAAGAATATCACGTGTAGTATGGAACCCAGCCGAGACGCATGGCAATATCCCCACACGTATTGGCGGCGAGGACGGCCGAGCCGCGAGGTTTTATGTGAAGCGCCATGGCTCGGGTCTGTTAACTGGAACAAGGGGGAAGGTTCAATGGCAGAAGTCGAGGCGGGCTAAGACCTGTCGGTAAATGGCATTCAAGTACCGTGACGAGTTGGAAACACGACCACGGGACTTTTGGTGGTGAGTGGTCGCAAGAATATGAAATTGATTTGCAACCGTTTTAGGTCTAAGCTGTGGGACGATTCATTTGGGATGCCGCCTAATAAGGAGGAAAAATGCATATGCCCGGAAAAGAAGAAGCCTATATTCCGTACCACCTAGGCCACATTGGTAATATAAAGCTCTCGAAGGAGCTTGCACCGCGCGGACAAGCGGCCATGTATTACGCTGTCGAGTAATGTTGATCTGATAACTCTGATCCGTAGGCTACAAGCTCTAGAGTCGATCGCCTTGTTCCGTTAGACTTTGATTGAAAAATCGTGGTGGATTACGAATTGCTGAGAGGCAATACCCAAGTTCTCGGCTGCGACTTTATGGGAAGAACTGCTTGTGGGAGGGCGGAGATCTAGATGCCTGACTGGGTGAGATGGCGAAAAGGAGTGACGATCATTTAAATTGCCGGTTGTTGACCAAATTGTGGTGACCTGGTACCGTCCGCAAGGGACTAGGTTATGCTACCTCTTGGAGGCAAATACCGTATATACCGGCCTACGGTAATTTCAATCTAATCGCAGTATGGGTACGATAGGCCTGATATACTTACCTACCTCCTAAGCTACCCTGGACTAAATGGTCGGGAGCATCTTAGCTTTGGAGCTTACACCATCGAACTTGAAGACCTTGGTATCTCGTATAATAGACGGCGAGGTGTCAGAATCCGATAGTAAAAAGCCCGACGGCAATTAAGAAATTTCTTTCCCCGAGCTCGATGACGCAGGTGTCTCAACCGTAGGTGTGTATTTAGGATCGTTACGAGGAAATCTGACAATTTAATAGTTTCGAGCAAGGCTGTCAGTGCCAAGTCTTGTGGCTAAGCCCTATGGGATTCTGGTCAGATAGCTGAGCTGGGAAATGAATTGCTAGGAGTTGGTCGGGACACGGCGCCGAATCGCTTCCTGCTACCAACTACAGACGAAGCGTGGCTGCGTAGGTAGCAGCACGCTCGTTTGGACGGGCTTATAGGATAACCGAGAAATCCTCCCGCACTCCTGTCGGGACTTGATAGAGGTACGTATTTCAATGAAATTCCTTGTGACGGTTCATACATCTGAACTCCCCGTGGACGGCTGCTCCAATTTGTAGTCGTTTGGTAGGAAAGGAGAGGTAAATCATATCATTGAAAGATGAGATTTCCTGTCATTCTATTTTCGATGGATCATCCAAACTCTAGATGAACAGGTTGACGATCTAGAAGTCCGAGCGAACCTGACGTGATGCGATGCGATGCGATATGCGGCACGTTCTACATAGTAGGGGACATGGCCACTAGAATCCCGGACAGGTACCTCCGGCTTTGGTTAGGGGTGGTCTGGTGATGCTGACAAGACCATAGCGATGCTCGGGCCACTGAAGTCATTCATCGTATCGGACCTCACTGACCTCAAACATCGTTCTCATTCCCACGATTATATTATATACGATAAGATTTTATCGCTTGATTCTTCCGGTAATCTCTTTCTTCCTCCAGCGGTAAATGACATCAATCGATCCAAACGAAATGAAACGAAACGAAATGGAGTCAGATCAAATCCAATACGGAGTATTCGTGCCTCTCTATGCGGCGCAATTCCTGGGCGCAAGCGTAAACGTGAGCGTAAACGCATGTACAGTATTCCGCGGTACACGTCACGTCGGCTCGGTTAGCTGTTTATCGGCAGAAGACGCTTCGTCGCCTTTACCCAAGCTTCTTTAACTTACCAAGTATTAACCGTCTTTGGTCATCGCCCGGCTTTCTATTTAGTGATATCAGACAGCTCAAAATTCACTACTACTATTCCGTAGATCTCACTGGACTAGGTTACTAGACACACCCTGATGCCGTACCCCATTAACCTAGGTAATATAGGGCGAAGGGGCATACTATGTAGGACTGCCGAAGAACCCATGGAGCTCTGAGCTAGGACCGGCCTGTCTAGCTTCCTCCAGCTAACAAGCCGGTCCCGCAACGGACTTGTAGCAAAGATAGGAGAGCCATGGATTGCTGTCACAGCCCAAAAAGTCCCAGGCGTCCTTAATCAGTCAAATCCGAACGGCTCCAGTCCGTTGGGGATTTAGCTGCCGGCAGCTAGCATCGCGACACTACCATCGGAAAGACATCTGGGGAACACTAGGCCGAGACGCCCCGCGAGAACGGCGATGATGACCAAAACCTACTATATACAACCGATACCGAAGCCACTCCCGTCTCCGCCTCTCTCTTGCATCCCAGGTTGGTACATAGCCAGTCAGCCTGTTAGCTAGCCACTGTAACATACGTGATAACACACATATTCCGAGTACCTACGGCCGTCACACTACTATCGTTGTTTATGTAGACCGATCCTCTAATCATCCCAAAAGGGTCTCGTCTAATTACCTCCTGCGACGGCGAATTACGATTGGATAGCTCCTATGTAGTAGGCTGCTAGCTATGCCAGGTCCGGTGTGGGAGAGTTCTCCGTGTTACATGGCATGCAGGTAGCGTGGCCTCCCCCTGATAGGCATCCCCGTCGCCTCCACCAGGAAGACCATGTTGACTTGCATTTTAGCCACAAGGTACATACACACCCTGGCTCGTCTGGCCCCGTCTCGCGCAATTCGGTGCTACGTCGTAGGATAGCACGGTCCGTCGATCTACGGCAGGGCATGGGACCAAAGCCGCCATGGCATTGGGCGGTGCATGCAAAAACCGTTCATTAGATATATGTGCGCCGGTAGATCCCGCCATTGATGGAAATCTGCCTTGACTAGATGAAGTTCGTCTGTTGTTTTTTCTTTTTCTCTTCTTCCCAATCAACCCGCCCCCAAATCAGTTCAACAAGATTCTAGTCGTCGAATCGACACTAGGTACATCGGCAGCCGCCTGAAAGCATCCATGATCGCACGGAAACCGCGTCGAATCTGATATTTGATGGATTTGGATCGAAACTACGCCGACCTATATGCCAGCCTCATGAAGCTTAGGAAGGGAAATAGCTGGTGACCTCGCGCGTGTCCTGTACGACAGCCAGGTTGGTGCGGCCGCCGGACAATGTTGACGCATCTCGTCGCGATTATCGTCGGGACGTTGCTGGTACCCGATTTAGTTAATGCCGACGACCTCAGCGCTCTATGGATCGAACCTTCTTTGCAATGGCATGCCGACCTGATATCAATACGAGATGGACAAGATGTTAATTACGTTATAGGTACGGCATCGATGGCAATTGGTCCTCGATGGGGCTGCTCGTGGGGGAGCCAGCCCAAGAGATCGACGTCACCGTGAGCACGAGTTTGTCTGAGCTATGGGTTGTCGAGACCGGTGGCTGTAGTCCGAGTAGGTCGAACTAAAATACAAACTGATCCGTTCAGACATTCAAGATAGTGGACTAACATGTCTCGATAAGATGCTCTCTGCACTTCCGCCCGCGGTGGCGTTTTCGACACTAGCGCATCGCAAAGTTGGTCGCCGCTCGGTGCATGGCAGCTCGGGTTAGATTATCTCGGACTAGGAGGCAATGGAGACTACGGGATGGAAACGGTCGTCGTATATGACAGCGTACGACGTTGGCAGACGTCTTTCAACAAACAGGTCGTGGCTGGCATCAACGAGACTGGCTATTATACCGGTTTCTTTGGCCTGGGAATCACGCCTGGTCGGTTCAATGATGTCGTTGCCCAGAGCCCGATCACTGCATTAGTTGAGCAGTCCGGCGTCATTCCAAGCCATAGCTATGGCTATACGGCCGGTGCATATTACGGTAGGTCTATGAGCAATACTACAACTGCAAAAAAACATCTCTGACTCCAATAGGTGGCGAGCGAGGGACCCCGTTGTCTCTAACTCTAGGTGGTTACGATTCCAACCGCTTCGAGCCCCACGATATCGACTTTAGTCTCAATGCGAGCTCAAGGCAACCCGAAGTACTTGTGAGGGCCATCACCGCTTCTGTGTCCGATGTTGACAAAGCCCCGGTCGAGTGGCCAACCCCATCGATGCCGTTATTGTCTTTCAACGAGTCTGTGACGGCCTTACTTGACAGCTCGACCCCTTATCTTTGGCTACCGCAAACGATATGTGACCGCTTCGCTGCGAGTCTCAACCTCACGTGGAACGAGACGTTCGGCCTGTACTTGTTTTCAGATAACGATGACTTGAACCGGTATCGTTCCTCTCCGGACCTCTCCTTCACTTTCACACTGTCAAGTGAAGACAATCACGACAACTTCGGGCAGCCTCTCAACGTTGCGGGAGTGGTGAACATCACAATATCTGCGAATGCCTTCATCCAAAATCTCCGATATCCATTTATGAACCTGATTGAATACGGCGCACCTGCTGTACCTTACTTCCCGTTGAAACGGGTTGAAGATGGCAACCGAGTTATCATTGGAAGAAGCTTCTTTCAGGAAGCCTACCTCATTACGAATTATGAGACGAGCACTTTCTCGGTTCATACAGCTAAGTTCCCGGAGAACCCACTTCGGAATACTTCTATCCAAACTATAGCGGCGTACGACCAGAGCCCGTACCCCGGACGACCTCTACGGTCTGATAACGATGGAGGGAGTCTTACCCAGTCGCAAATTATTGGTATCGCGATAGGGATCAGCTTTACAAGCATCATAGCTATTGTTATATTCTTCATTGTGCGCCGGATTCGGAGGAAGCAACGGGCAGTAGAAGATGAAGAAAATACTGAAGAGAGTTTCAAAGACAAGGCCTCTACGTTGGAAACGTCGCCGCCCACAACTCCCGTGGCTCGCATGGTCTCGAAAATGTCGAAAAACTGCGTGGTGAAGGTCAAGGCTATAAAGGGGGCCAGTCGTGAGGAACGCGAAGACAATAAGGACATGGACGTGTATGAGTTTGCCGCAGATCACAGCCACGAGCGCTACGAGCTACCAGCACCGGATCCTGTGGAGTTGGATGATACCATGATCAAGGAGGCAATGGATACTAGTAAGGAGGCGCGTCGGACGAGTGGGTACGAGTTTGCGAAACAACAACTGGAACGACAAAAGAAAGGGTTGATGCCCGAGTATATCCCACGGGTGGGAGAGGTACCGGCCAAGCCATACCATATCATCAGCCCAACCGACGTTAGTCCGACGTCGCAGCAGTACGGACCCTCGCCATCCCCAACATCCAGTCCAACGTACGATACACTGAGCAACAACATCCCGTCGCCACTGAGTTCTCAGAGCGATTGGACAAACAGAGCACCGGAGTTTTACTCTCCATTGGGATTCGCCCCCGCTCAAACCCTCTCCCATTCCACCTCGAACCCGAGTCTTACTGATGCGCCGTCATCACCATCGTCGCTTGACAGTCCAGGGACGCACTCGCTCGCTCGTTCCGCTTCAACTACCGGATTTATGACATCGCACATACCACTCGCACCGCCTCCCGCTTCGATTCAGAGAGCACCAATCGACGCATCCCGGGTGATCTGCCTCGGGCCGTTGCCGGATAATGTTCGCTTGCCCCACCAGCCCCCTCAGCCGACGATACCGGGGGTCCTCCACCAGGACGACCAGGACGCCCAAGAAATTGCCTACCTACCTATGCCTCATATCCCATTCATTGGTGAAAACTCGCATCGCGCGTCCCGCCGCGTGTCCACGGCCGACACGCTCGGGAGCAACTATACTGTCGAAGAGGAGGCACGCCTAGCCGCGGTGCGCGAGACCACCGACACCTTCGGCCGTATAGACGGAGACGACCTCATACATATACCGCAGCCGGCGCTGAAGCGATACAGTTGGGAGGAACCATAATCTATTCCTACAGCCTTGTGACATTTCGTGGACAATCTTGAAGATTTCTACCATTTGCTTAACGCAACCGATTTCTTTTATCCTTCATTCGATTCTAATTAGCTCTATACCCCATTACTTCTCTCCTTTTTTTTTTTTTTTTTTTTTTTCTTTGACATACCTTAGGTATATATCCTGTGGTTACATCTTATATACCAGCAACGGAGTTTCAACGGATTTTTTGTTTTACGCATTGACGGGCGCACGCTTGATGAAACGGGCGCGAGCGTGTTGAACACCCAGTACATTGGACATTGGGAAAGGCGTTGGAATTCGAGAAGGGTCGGCTACCTTAAATTTTTTTTTCTTTTTTGAGTTCCCAGGTACGAGCGGTGCCGAACAGGAAAGAAAAGACACTGGACGTCGCCGGAAACAGAGATGCGCTGCTGTTTTGATTGGCGCGCACAAGAAGAGGAAAAAGGAAGAGGAGGGGATAGAAGATCTTCTAGCTTCATGGCGATCGTGAGGCCGCGCGCCCGCGGCCCCCCCCACCCAGCCACCCGCCCCAAAAAAAAAAAAAACAAAAAGAAAAAAAAAAAAAAGAAAAAAAGAAAAAAAAAAAGAAAGAAATGAAGAAAATGAAG